>CAUYRH010071029.1:0-10261 GCA_963574655.1 Perodicticus potto | reverse complement strand
AGCCAAAAGAAAGTTTGAAGTTATTATTTAGGAAACAGCAAGAAAAATCCTAATATGGTTTTCTTTTAGCATCACTGAATAAGTGCTTCTGACCTGACGCTGTTCTACCTTTGCCTATTACTGATTACACTAATCAGATTTACGTTTTCCAGAAATGTCATCAAGCCACACGCAATAAAGATGGTTCCAGTCCATGACCCCTGTATCATTCTCCCTCCGGAGAAACCCTAACTGCCCCCTTCTATCATCGCCCGATTCAGCAGGAAGCAGTTAGATTGAGTCTTCGCCCCTTTTCCCTAACAGCAGTTAGGGTTTCTACTCAGAGAGGGAGAATTGATGCAGGACATTTGGCGCCCTAGCCAGCTCAGCAGAGCCGGCGGACCTGCCGCCTCCTCCTTGGTGGTGTTGGTGCTGCGGCAGCCAGCTGAAGAGCCAGCGGGCTGGATGACAGGCAAGGAGGGGGACCTCCAACCCCCACGAGAGGCTCCAATAGCCAAAAAGGCTGGACAACTGCCGAGGAGACACCTGTACCTTGGTGTCTCCTTCACTTTACACTTAGGACTAAATGTGGAACCCCCATTTCCTATGCCTAGGTCAATTTCTTGTGAATTTGCTAGGCCTCAATTCCATGAATGGACTGTATCCATTCATTGATACATTCATTCACCTTGCCCCTGGTGGAAGGGACTGTATTCATTTGTTTCCTGGCCAAGGAACCCATACACCTATATATACCCTGAGGCTTAAGGCCTAAAGGAGGAGACGGGGAAAGACTGGGAGAGGAACAGAGAGAGCTTCTCTCTCCCCACTTGAATTCTCTCCCTCTATCAGGAGCTTTAGTGATTTCTGTATTCTTTTCTGTAAATAAATTCTGTCTTACCACTGGGGGCTGGGGGGGGGGATAATGTAATAAAGAATAATAAAATACATGTATTTAAAAAAAAAAAAAAGAAAAAGAAAAGTGTTAGACACACACACATATTTACTTCACTTTTTCCCCCCATGAGAGAATTGTCTTATTCTTCTGCCTCCAGATAGGGAGCTGTTTCAGTCTCATTTACCTTAACAAATGGAAGACCATAGCATGCTAATCATTAAAATGTCCATACTACCTAAAGCAATCTACAGATTGAATGCAATCCCCATCAAAGCACCAACCTCATCCTTTGAAAAACTCGAAAAAAAAAATAGTACTTAGTTTCATATGAACCCAGAGAAAAACCCCAAATAGCCAACAATTTTTAGAAATAAAAACAAATCTGGAGGCATCACTTTACCAGACTTCACACTATACTACAAGTCTATAGTGATCAAAACAGCATGGTACGGGCACAAAAATAGAGAAGCAGATCTATGGAATAGAATAGAAAATCTAGAGATGAACCCAGGCTATATCATCATTTGATCTTTGATAAGACTAATACAAACGTGCACTGGGGAAAAGAATCCCTATTTGATAAATGGTGCTGGGAGAACTGGTTAGCCACATGTAGAAGACTGACACTGGATCTGCACCTCTCACCATTGACAAAAATTGACACTTGCTGGATAAAGAGTTTAAATTTAAGACATAAAACAATTACAATTCTAGAAGAGAGTGTGGGGAAAATGCTTGACAATATTGGCCTGGGAAAAGATTTTATGAAGAAGACTCCCTGGCTATTGCAGCAACACCAAAAATAAATCAGTGGGACTTGATCAAGCTAAAAAGCTTCTGCTCAGGTAAGAGTACCATATCTGAAGCAAATAGACAGCCTTCAGAATGGGAGACTTTTGCATGTTACAAATCTGACAAAGGGCTGATAACTGGAATCTACAGAGAATTCAAATTAATCAACAAGAAAAGACCAAACAACCCCATTTATACATGGGCGAGAAACATGAACAGAAACTTCTCTGAAGATGACAGATGAATGGCCAACAAACAAGCGAAAACGTTCATTGTGGGCAGTGCCTGTGGCTCAAGGGGTAGGACGCCAGCCCCATATACCGGAGGTGGCAGGTTCAAGTCCAGCCCTGGCCAAAACCGCAAAATAAAAATATATATATTAAAAAAAAATGCTCATTGTCTCTAATCATCAGAGAAATGCAAATTAAAACCACTCTGAGGTATCACCTAACCCCAGTGAGAATGGCTCACATCACAAGTCCCAAATCTGCAGATGCTGGTGTGATGTGAAAAATGTGTATGGTCATAGCTCACAGCAACCTCCAACTCGGGCTCAAGCAATCCTCTTGCCTAAGTTTTTCTATTTTTAGTTGAGACAGGGTCTTGCTTTTTATTCTGATCTCGAACCTGTGAGCTCAAGTTATCCACCGGCCTCGGCCTCCCAGAGTGCTACAATTATAAGCGTGAGCCACCTTGCCTGGCCTGGAGACTTCTTAAAGAACTAAAAGTTGACCTTCCCTTTGATCCCACAATTCCATCACTAGGCATCTACCCAGGAAAACAAAAATCATTTTACCACAAAGAAATTTGTACCAGAATGTTTACTACATCTTAATTTACAGTTGCCAAGTTGTGGAAATAACCCAAGTCCCCATCAACCCATAAATGGACTACCAAATTGTGGCATGGCCTGGCACGGTGGCTCATGTCTGTAATTCTAGCACTCTGGGAGGCCGAGGTGGGCGGATTGCTGGCGCTTATGAGTCTGAGAACAGCCTGAGCAAGAGTGAGACCCCATCTCTAAAAATAGCAGGTGTTGTGGCAAGCTCCTGTAGTCCCAGCTTCTCAGGAGGCTGAGGCAAGAGAATCACTTGAGCCCAAGAGTCTGAGGTTGCTGTGAGCTATGACGCCATGGCACTCTACCCGGGGCAACAAAGTTAGAGTCTGCCTGAAAAAAAAAAAAAAAAAAAAACTGTGGCATATGTATACCATGGAGTAATATTCAGCCATAAGAAAAGATGGAGACTTTACATTTTTCATATTTACCTGGATGGAGTTGAAACACATTCTTCTTAGTAAAGTTTCTTAAGAATGGACAAAAGAATATCCAATGTACTCAGTACTAATAGGAAACCAATATATAGACAACTAAACACCCACACGAATGATGAAACACAAATATCGTCTAATAAGGAGGAGGGAGAGGGAAAGAGGGGGAACATTTGTCAGGATTTCAGCTAATGTGCACAATTTGGGGATATTCAGCAGCCCCGTGGGTGAAGGGCTCAACTAAAACTTGAATGTTACAATTGAATACGATGTAACCTAAAAATTTAAACCCTCATATTAATTTGAAATTCAAAAAAGTGAAAAAAGGGCATATTATTTGAATAGACATTTTTTAAAAAGAAGACATATAAATGGCCAACAGATTTATGAAAAAAAAATGCACAACATCAGTAATCATCAGGGAAATGCAAATCAAAGCCACAATGAGATCTTATCTCTTTGGCTATTATCGAAAAGGCAAAAAAAAAAAAAAAAATGCTGGTGAGGATGTAAAGTAAGGGGAACCCCCACGCACTCGTGGTAGGAATGTCAATTAGTGCAGCCTCTATGGAAAACAGTATGGATGGCCCTCAAAAAACTGAAAATAGAACTACAATGCAATCTAAGAACCCCACTGCTGGGTCAGCTCTCATGCTGTAAAAAAATTATCTGTTCCTTGGTCTGTTAGGTGACTTATTTCCCCCATTTTTGTGCTTCTTTTTTTTTTTTAAGAGACAGAGTCTCACTTTGTCACCCTGGATAGAGTGCCATGGTGTCTCAACCTCCAACTCTTGGACTTAACCAATTCTCTTGCCTCAGCCTCCCGAGTAGCTGGGACCACAGACGCCTGCCACAATGCCCAGCTATTTTTTTTGTTGCAGTTTGGCTGGGGCCGGGTTCAAACCCACTATCCTCGGTATATGAGGGGGCCAGCGTCCTACTCACTGACCCACAGGCACCACCCCATTTTTGTGCTTCATGTTGGTGATTTTGCTGTTTAAATGGTCTCTAAGTGTAGTGTTGAAGTGCTGTCTAGTGTTCTTAAGTGCAAGAGGGCTGTGATGTGCCTTAAAAAGAAGATACATGTGTTTCATAAGCCTCCTATAAGCATGAGTTATAGTGCAGTCGGCCATGAGTTCAAAGTTAATGAACCAAGAATATTCATTAAAGAATGTGTCTTTAATCAGAAACACACACAAAACAAGATAATGTACTGATTGGTTGATGAAAACATGACCAAAGGCTTGCAGGAACCTAACCTTGTATTTCCTCTAAGATCAATGGTTTAGTATCTGCTGATTCGATGTTTGCAGTGGTTTTATAGAACATAATTACTGTGCATAACAAGAATAGATTGTATTAAATAAGATAATTTGAGAGGTGAAAGATGAAATGTCTGGACAAGTACAAACTGGAACTATCTTGGGCATCTGACTAATAAGATTATATCTAGTGTGTTGTTTCTAGGTTATGTTAGCTTGCCAAGCTGATTGTGTGCCTCTCTCTCCATTTTCACATTCATTGATACCACATTGGGAGCTTGAAATTGGCCATTGTGGGAGTATGTACATCAGAGAAATTGGCAAACCATGAAAATCAGTGGTTTCCCCCCCGCCCCGACACCTTGGGAGAGCCAACTGTTAAACATTGACCAGCACATCACTGGTTATAAATATTCCTTTCTGTAATTTTCCTTTCAAATTCTTCAGCAGTTGAGGGTGTTTCCTCAGGTCATTGATTATCCCACATCCTGCTTATAAACTGCAATTCATTTCTGCCTCTGGTTAATTTCTTTTTTGAATACTTCTTCTCAAGCGGAATGGACTAGGAAACCCCAAATATCCCAAACTTCACTGTGATAAAACTTGGTGAATGATGTAGCTCTCACACTAAATTGTTGAAGTACAGTGATCACAAGGAAGCTACCACCAATGGTATCAGCTGTCTGCAGCACTGGAGAGAGGAATCCTTAGGCAGATGCCTGGAAGTGTGTGGCCTGGGTGAAGAGCTCTACTACAACTTGGACTTTGCCTAATAAATGCAAACATTATAACCTAATTGTTTGTACCATTAAATCAATCTGAAATTGTGAAAACAACAAACTACAAAACCTTCATGCCTGCTGATGTCCAGGTTGTCTGCCATTGTGGAATAACAGCTCTTCCTTCATTCTACCTTTAGTTTCTCTCATATCAAAATCTAACTGGAACCCTGATGGCAAAAGGATTTAGGAAATATACTGTCCATGATTTCAGTCCATGTGGTACAAGGGAGAACCTAGAAGGTGGGAATAATACTGAATATTAGTAAACTGTATATGACATGCAAGGCAAATAACTCCGATGTTGCTATATATCGATAAATCAGTCAATGAATGTTTCCTAGGTGCCCTCTATGTGCCGGGCACTGTACTAGAGCAGCAATTTTCAAATTATGCACAAAAATTTGTAATATGTTGTAATAAATTTAATATGCTTTTCCAATATTTTAATAAATGTAAACAAGCAGAATAGAAATTTTAGAATGCATCACATGTAGTATGAGTAAATATTGTTTGTAAAACTTTTGTCTTAGATAGATATAACTATGAGTCTACTTGTTTGCTGAATAAAATGTATTTCTTACTGTTGCTTACAGTCAAAGTTTTAAAAAAATATTGCTTTAGAGCAGTATTTTTTAACCTTTTTTATCTCACAGCACACTTGAACCTATAGTTAGACTTTTGTGGCATACTTAAATTATGTTGAGCAAAAAAGGAGAAAAAAAAAAGAATATACTTACTGTGCATTGAATTTCTTTCAAAAATAATTTAGTTAATGATTTAAAAAAAAATTTTAAGATCTTCTCACCAGAGTGCTGTAGCACACTGGTTGAAAGTCACTACTGGATAGTAAATAGTTGAGGTTTGAGAGCCATAAAGTCTCTGTTGCAAATATCCACTGCCTCTATCGGGTGAAAGCAGCATATATTATATAATATGATAAATGAATGGGCATAACTGTCTTCCAATAAAACTTTATATACAACAATAGGCAGGTGGCCAGTACGATGTGACTCACAAGCCATAATTTGCCAACTCTATCTTCTGATTTAGAACAGTGCTTCTCAAACTATCTGTGGTAAAACACTCATTTCTTTATTCCTAATTATTGAGAGCCAGACCAACATGGTCCAGCTTGCACCATATGCAATCCATCCAAATCAGTTCAACAACACTGAATCCGGTCTGTACTTTTTTCCGTGAGATGAGCATATTCAATATGCACTTAGACACCAGGGTAATATTACATTTCTGTAAGAGTCCTAAATACCTACTCTGTGTGTATACTTATCTTCTTACAGATTGGTAGCAAATAGCTCACGGACCAGCTCCCATCCACAAATCATATTTCAAGTGACACTGCTTTAAAGAATACAAAGAAATAGAAGACACTGCCACTGTTTTCAAGAAATTTATGAGTAATGAAGATTAACTTGTTAAAAACCAATAATAATACAAGGTAGAATACAAAATGTGCTGTAATACGAAAACTAGTACATGGACCTATTTCTCCCAAACCTGATCTACATATCTGGAGTGGCATACGGCATTTATATCATTCCAAATAAATTATTTAATGCATAATCATTATTATAACTTTTTCTTTGATAACAACACGTGAGTGGGTGAAATATACGAAATATATATATATATATATATATATATATATATATATGCCAGGTGCAGTGGCTCACGCCTGTAAGTGTAGCACTCTGGGAGGTCAAGGTGGGTGGATCACCTGAGCACACAGGTTTGACATCAGCCTGACCAAGAGCAAGACCCTGTCTCTAAAAATAGCCAGGTGTTGTGGCGGGCGCCTATAGTCTCAGCTACTTGGGAAGCTGAGACAAGAGAATCATTTGAGCCTAGGAGTTAGAGGTTGCTGTGAGCTGTGATACTACAGCACTCTATGGAGGGCGACAAGTAAGACTCTGTCTCAAATATATGTATATATATATTCTGATTATTCTGATATATATATATATATATATCTCAGAATTTTTCTACCATCTTTTTGTTGTTTTGAAAAGTGCTTCGTGAAATTTAAAAGGAAAAAAAACTCTCTCACAGAAATCCTTATGAACAATTCTTGGTGAATGAAGACTTGGAAAATATCCAACTCAATTACTGCAGGAGCTGCGGTTGACCACCTGGAGGCAGAGGCTATTGTTATTTCTGCATCAAATGGCTTGCTTCTCTCCAATGAGGGCCATTACTCTCCATATGCTAGCAGGAAAAACCATTTAGGAGATATTTTTAGATTTATAAATACGTAATATGGTAGATGAGAGCCAGATCACAGTGTGATGGAGTCAAACTTCTTGATACGAGCGTTTCCGGCTATTTTTCTTTCCTATTTTCTCTAAAATGTACTGTTCTGTTGCTATTTCCTTGTTCTACCCTCTGAGGAGGGATTTCTGATTCCTGGTTTGAGAGGATCTATGCTAGACAATCAGAAGAAAATGATGAAGCATGGAGTGTGGACAAGAGTTTTATGGAATCTTGATTTGCTATACATGGACAAGAGATCCATGTAAGCATGGATTGCTAATGTCAAGGTGTTGGCTGGAAGGAAAGCAATGGGGGAGCACCAGTGCTATGTGATGGAAGTGTATGAGAAAAAAAACAAAACAAAACATAAGTAGGGGGCGGCGCCTGTGGCTCATCGAGTAGGGCGCCAGCCCCATATACCGAAGGTGGCAGGTTCAAACCCGGCCTTGGCCAAACTGCAAAACAGAAAAATAGCCAGGTGTTGTGGCGGGCGCCAGTAGTCTCAGCTACTCGGGAGGCTGAGGCAAGAGAATCGCCTAAGCTCAGGAGTTGGAGGTTGCTGTGAGCTGTGATGCCACAGCACTCTACTGAGGGCGATAAAGTGAGACTCTGTCTGTACAAAAAATAAAAATAAAAAAAATAAGGAAATTTAAGGCTTATTCCTGACAACTATATGTTTTCCTTCATGGAGTTACTGAAATATTAGTAAAAAGCTTAACCTATTTAAAATTTACTTTGGTTTGTATGAAATGTATTCCTTTAGAGTCAACACCATGTGAGGGATAGTTTTATTACACTAATATTAGTTTCTTCAAACTAGTAACATTAACCAGCAACATTTTACCCTGTCCTGCCTTGTCCCGCCCCCCAAAGTACTCTATGTTTGAAGCTGGATCTTTAGAATCTATTAGAGCTAGTAAGTTTTCTTTTGATGAATACCAAACCGACATGGGTAATGTTTTTTTATTTTTATTTTTTTATTCAAATTAATATGAGGGTACAATTTTAGGTTACATTGCTCTCGCCTCCAGGGTAAAGTTCCATTTGTAGAAGAGCCCCTGACCCAGGGGTCATGTTATACACCCTCACAACGTGCACATTAGGTGAGATCCTGCCTCATGCCGTCCCTCCTTCATCCTCCCTGACATGGATAATGTTGAGTCCCATGAGCTATAGATTTGACACTTTATTTCTGTTGATTAAATATGGACTCAATTAAAATCGAGGTATCTTTTCCCTTCATAAAAACCTATGAAATGGGGAAGAAATAAGCAACATAATCTCAGCTTTACAAAGAGATGAATTTAGGTACAATAGATTAGATGTTTGATCTAGGGTCACTTAAAGAGTTAGGTCTCCTGATTAATTAAATCGCAGAGCTGGCATGGACTCCCAGTATTTTTTGTCCAAAGAGAATGACCAGGTGATTTTGCTACCTGGAGCAGCTACCGACATAGGAATGAGGAGAAGCTCTAATAAACCTATTAATGTTCCAATGGCCTGTTCATCCTAATATCCTGCCATGAACACCAGGAGGCTCTACGGAGATACTGCTCTTGAGGAAGGATCACTTTTTGTGCTTTGAAAAGGGTTTCACTCCCATCTATATCCCAGATCCCATCTCCAGCCTCTTCTGTACCCACACAGCACCCTACAAAAGTCATACATTCAGCTACTTTAAGTTGGGCTGACATCGGAGGGATTTGGAACACTGAATGTTATAAAATAAATTTTTCTTTGACTGTTTTGAGGGACAGAGACCCAGAAAAATTACCAAGACAAGAACAAGAGAGAAAGAGAACAGAGTATGAATTTGGCTTGAGTTTATTTTTTTATTATGCCATGAAATAGAAAGTTTGGGTCTATTCTTAATCACAAACCCATGAGAAAATGGGTCAGGGAGGAACACTCTGAATCAGTCCCGTCACTACTAATAAGAGAAGAGGAAGTTGCCATCCTCTGAAATACTCCCCCATGGCAAAAAGATCTATTAGGTAGATATCCTCCCTCTCCCTGCCAGCAGAACATGATTAATGTCATGGAAAAAGCTCAAGGGTGGCCAGGGAATGGACGTTTCATAAAAAGCCGAACTGTCTAAAACCTGAAATGTATGTATTTAATTTTCTCTAGAAATGGTTTGCAATCATCTTCCCTTGTCACTGCATTTTTCAGGATGGAGAAAGCTCATGGCTTTGTGTTTGTAGAGTGACTGATGGCACTGCATTCTTGGATGATTCAGGAAGGATTGTTAGTCTTTTTAATGTATTATTTTAATAAGTAAATTTAAAGCAGACAATTTCTCCAACTTAACTGCTTTTGTGACATTCCACTGGGTCCCTCCAGTTTATATAATAAGCTGACTTTTTTGGAAAGATGACATGCCTGGCCAGGGAGCAGAGAAATCACTTTTTGGTCTAAACTTAACTTTTACTCCCAGCATTGACTCATCTCCCCAGATGCTTCAGCATAATACTCACCTTGATTGGGTATAGGGCAAGAATGAAGTCACTGATGTGAGTCAAGAGCTCTTTCATATTCTGTTCCTGGTTCTTTCAAAACAAGATTGAAAACTCTGTATCTGGCAAATGGGTTATAACCTTTTTCAGGTCACAGACCTTTTCAATATCTGATGAAAGCTATGTTGATCCAGATCCTCTGGGATGGGATTAACTGTACAAACAATTCTTTGGAAGAAAAACTCTAGAGGGAAAATGGTGAGAGAGGGGTACCTGGAGGAGGCTAGGACATTCTTTTTTTTTTTAATACATGTATTTTATTATTCTTCATTACATTATTTCCCACCCCCACCCCCACCCCCTCGTGGTAAGACAGAATTGGTTAACAGAAAAGAATACAGAAAACACCAAAGATCCTGGTAGAGGGAGAGAATTCAAGTGGGGAGAGAGAAGCTCTCTCCGTTCCTCTCCCAGTCTTTCCCCGTCTCCTCCTCTAGGCCTCTAGCCTCAGGGTATATATAGGTGTATGGGTTCCTTGGCCAGGAAACGAATGAA
>CAUYRH010071026.1:0-58580 GCA_963574655.1 Perodicticus potto | reverse complement strand
CAATCAAGTGATATTTGATGTCTACATTATTTTGTTTGCTACTTTATTTGATAAGGATTTACAATTATTTTGTTCAAATTCTTTTGGGAAAATCACTTAGTTCATTTTGACATTTTCCCAAGTGCTTATACAAACCAAATCTATTCAGCAATTTCTTCAATGTTAGCCATGAAGTTTTCATTGTTCAAAGGTGCAACTTTTTATAATAAAATTTTTGGCAAAGACATTTGAAGGTCAAATCACTTAAAATGTAGTAGCTGTAACTACTTTTTAGAGGAGTTAAAAGCAACACTATCATTTCTTATGTATTGAAGACAGTGTCCTTGTGTGTTTTTATTTATTTACTTGAATTCCAAGTAATCAGGGTACTTAGCATAAGGAGTAGTCTCAAGGGCTTTTAGCATATTCAGACAAACTATGAGTTTTTAAATAATATTGGTTTTGTTAAGAGTAGTTTAAAATAAAATCATATATATATATATATATATATATTTTGAGACAGGGTCTCACTATGTCGCCCTCGGTAAAGTGCTGTGGTGTCATAGCTCAGAGCAACCTCAAACTATTGGGCTTAAGCAATTCTCTTGCCTCAGCCTCCCAAGTAGCTGGGACTACAGGTGCCTGCCACAATGCCCAGCTATTTTTTTGTTGCAGTTGTCATTGTTGCTTAGCTGGCCCAGTCCGGTTCGAACCTGCCAGCCTCAGTGCATGTGGCTGGCGCTGTAACCAATGTGCTACAGGCACTGAACCAAAAATAAAATCATATTTGCAAGCTCCATTCTCAGATAAGGCTATTGTATGTGAGTTTAATAATTTTTAATTTCTTAACTCTTTGTATACTATCTCTTTTGACCATATAAATTCTGTTTGATTCAGTGAAAATATCACTGGGATTTAGATTTTGAAGAACATCTGACATTCTTTAAAAGGTGTTGAATAAAATTATTTATTATAACAAGTCATAATAAAAGATCATTTTATTATTAATAATTAATTATTTAATTAATAAATAATAGCTTAGTTATTTAACCTAATGGATCCCCCAAATGAAGAAGCTATTGACTTCATAAATGCTGTGATGTCTGGTGTCCATACAAACTGACTTATTTTACAATTTCACATTCTGCAGGCTGTTCTCTAGGGGTCAGTCATTCCCTGATTGCCCTAATCTTCTTTATATCTTCTTGCCATTTTCATTACCTATCTTTTCTAGGCCACTGTAATTCTACTCCTTGTTATACCAATTTTGACAGAATATTTTACTTTCAATACTTATGAATTAAGGGTGCTTGATATATAGAAATTTCTCTCAGTCTGCTTTTTTTGTGTGTTATGTTTATGGCTTTCATTAGGATATTTTCTTTTCCTCCCATATGTGAATTTTGATACAAAAATAACTCGGAAAAAAAATAGAAAATTAACCTGAATAATAAAGCATACATAAGAGCTTTTAAATTGCCACTATTACATTGTATTGGAATACACAGTAATGTCCTCAGATCATTATTATAAACTTACACTACCATTTACATAGGTAAGAGTTCTTTTACTCTCACACTTGTTGCTTTAGCAAATTTTATTGTGTCAGTGGCACATTTACATGCTATCTTATTAGGAGCTGCTGAGACACATCAGAGATTCTATAACACAATTCAAAACTCTCAGGATGCATGAAACATGCAATTTCATTTATAGATAGATTTGCTTTACTTAGTATTACATACATTTGTAATTTACAAACATAGTGTGTCTGACAAATTTTAGTGTTGCTCGCCTGCTAAAAACTAAAAAAAGCAAAGTATGGTGCATTTGTAATTGTCTGTGCTTCCATGTTTGTTGAGACTATTTCTGATAAGAAAGAACTTCTGACTAGATCCCAAAGAGAAACAATTCTATAGTTAATAACTGTATATGTCTGATATGGAAGAATTGTTCATAGACTACCTTCTGGCTCTGCACATTTAAAAATAAAATTTTTCCTGTACTATGCATATATTACTTCTTGTGTGTCACCTTCTACCTCTGGTGTTTATGAAGGGATGCAAGGAGAATCTACTCAGTGTGTGGTAGGAATATTCCTAGAAGCTGTTCTTTTTTGTGAATATTATCACTTACGTATACATATATATAATTGCTAATCACCAAAATATATCCCACGATATTAAACTAAATGTATTTCTAAATTAATTTCCCTCTGTAGACTACTGTGAAAACATTGACTGCTATTCTATCACTGAACACAAGAAGCAGTATAATAGAACAGAGCTGTAATGGAAAAGAAATGAACAGATTTCAGGGATTGCAGTTAATATATCTTGTATATACAAATTTTCTGTGACCAGGGAGCATATTTCTTGAGCTTCTTGAAAGGCCTAGCTAAGGTTACTGTAAAGAAAGGACCCCACAGTGTAAGCTTACTGGTTTCATGGTGTATCCATCTGTGAAAATTCTTCCAACTTCTATCTGAGTAATAACATTTGATAACATCTCATGGATCAATATGGATGGCTTCCAGTCAGACAAATCAGAGGACATTAGAGTGAAAACAATTATAAGAAACACCCAACAAATTCTTGTCACATGGGTTTGTTTCCAAAGCTTAAACCAACCCAGCATTTCCTTCAGGATATCATCCCAGCTATTCTTTTCCTTTTATCTAACTACAAGTAAGAATGTAGGTCCTGGTACCTCTTGTAGTAAGAAAGAGCATGTTTAACATGAGTAGATTCTAGGCTGGATGCAGCGGTTCACACCTGTAATCCTAGCACTCTGTATGACCAAAGCAGGTGGAATTTTTGAGCTCAGGACTTTGAGATCAGCCTGAGCTAGAGTGAGACACCATCTCCCCTAAAACTAGAAAAACTGAAGCAGGAGGATCACATGAGTCCCGGGGTTTGAGGTTGCTGTGACCTATGACATCATGGCACTCTACCCAGGGGGACAGAGTGAGACTCTGTCTTAAAAAAAAATCAATAAAGAGAAAAATAAAATAAAATAAGAAATTAAAGAAAAATTAAAATGAACAGATTCTATACTTCACATTCAGTGCAAGGATGCGAGGGGGGATCACTGAAACAACAATAAAATATGCAGGATTCTAAGAAAAGAATAAATGTTCCTAAAAAATGTAACCATTATGCTTGTTTACCGATTCTATTTATAGATGTTTTTCTTTGCCCATTTTGTTTGGATGCCTTACCCATTTGACCCAGGCATGATTGTAAACATCCCCTCATGGAGGCAGAGTGAATATTGCATAGACCAGGAAGTGAATCAAAACTATTTGCTCTAATTGTAGAGGGTGACATGGCCTCACAGACTCAGGTGGAGATTTTCTACCAGAAATGTCATTTCCTGGCATTAAGATTTAGTTCTTCTGAAATGTTCTAAAAGCACTTCCAGAAGCAGAGAATAGGGGCTGTGTAACAAGCTCTTCTACACAGACTCCAGAATGTCTGCAGAAAGACATTCAAACAAGAGAGTATAAATCTTAACACAATAATTGAGTGAGGCGAAGGCTTTGTTAACCAGTTTGACATAAGCATTCCAACCTGTATATAAAAGTAGCACACTGTACCCCATAAATGCATTAAGGTACACATGATTTATGTATTTATGATTTAATAAAAATTAAAAAGGTGAAAATAATAAAATAAATCTTGGCTTTATTTTCTTCCAAGCAAATTTTACATTCTACAATTTTTACATTAAAAATATTTCCACACAGATCGATGTTTAGTGCTTACTCTCTCCTCCCCATCCCCCAAACTGCAGAAAGGGGCAAAGATGAATGTTCACTGGTGCTTTAATGATGCCCTGGGCCAAAGCAGGCATTTTTGCAGGAGTACAACATTCCAACACCACTGATGCTCCAAGAGCGATGTTTTATGTTTACACTGTTGGCTGTCAGACCCACAGTTCCTAACCTTCTGTACCTGTGTAGCTAAGTCCTGTCTCTATAAGACATCAATTAAAAAAAATTTTTTGGTTACTTTGGAGATAAGATTTTTAATACAGATTCATCTAAACTAGCTGTCAACTAACAGAGAACTGGACCTTGAAGAGACAGGACACAGAGAAGCTATTATATATTAGCTGGATGGCAGGAAGAGGAGCAGGAAGTGCTTCTACTCCAGGGCCCAAAGGAAGGAACTGAGGTGCTGAAATCATTTATAGTATCTTCCCAATCGATTGTTTGTTTAAACATTTCAGGCAATCGCTCTGCGTTGGTATATCAGCCCTTTCTTCAATTCATACATTTATACTTGAATCTTGGAAGCTTGTCCTCTGGAGTCCATCCGTATCTTTTAAACTGAAATTGGAAATTCTAACTGTGATCTGAGCAAAGTTCCACACCTGATTTGCCTTTTTTTTTTTTTTTTCCTGATGCAAAGGCAGATGAGAAATCCCACATTTGTGAACATCGTTTTTCCTCGGTGATTTCTTAACTGTTTTGACTCCATCTGCAAAGCTTTCCTCTGTGGTGTTTCTAACATTTTTCAGCGCTTAAAAAGTGACCAAAACTTTCCTCCATGAAAAGCCAAGTCACTCAATTTGGAAAATTTTAAACTTTGGTTATAAATAAAGCTCTGATTCTGAATATAGACCATCTCTCACTTCTGCGATGTAAGACACGAAGGGACCGAAGACTGAATATCATTTTGTTCTGACCTCAATATTCCCACTATTTGTCAAAAGGGTAAGCAGGGTGGCACCTGGAATATTCCATACTGGTAGTTTAATTTTACTCACATATAAACATTCTATTTCAAGTCTCCGGTGTTTCTGATAACATGCCGATTATTTTTCTTTATGTCCCATTGTCATTATCAGTGTGCTAATTTTAAGGTTAAAAATACCATTAATAAGAGAAAGGAATAATTATTCCAATCTGAAGAAATGCTGATAATCAAATTGCTGTACCTTCTTGTTTTACAAATGACATTTTGAAACAGTTTCCAGGTTTTAATTATAGTGAGCTTGCATTTCAAAAAACCAATTAAGGTTTGTTACTGTTTCTTTTGTAACCACACATTTTACCCCAAGGCTATGAAGGAAACAAAAGACAAAGACAAGAGATCAGCAAATATTTTTGAAGAGTTTTTAAAATTTATCTTTCTTCTTTTATTCACTAAGAAGGATGTGTGTTTGGAGCTGAGAGGGACTTGTGCTGAGGATAAGAGGAAGAGTTGAGGGCCAGGGAGGGGCGTGGAGGGGGTTGGCACTCTAAGAATGATTTGGTTATGTTTTAACAAGTTGTAGTAGATTGTGTTGGTAAATGAATGAGCAGTAGGAAGGAATATTGATTCGTTTACTCACTCCACCTACCAGAGGCTAGGGCAGTGTTGTAGTTACTAGGATGGTAATAATGATTGAATAAAGGCTTTACCCCTCTGGGACTCGAAAAATAGTGCAGAAGATAAAAAAGACATATATGTAGATAAATGCCTAGAAAACATATGCGTGTAGAAAGTATGCATGTAGAAAATGCTTATGTAGCTAAATGTGTAGAGAAATACACATATTGCTTATTTATTATTTCCCAATTCCAAAATTATGAGGTGAGAGTAAATTGTGACTTGCTTTGAGATTTGTGCCCTCTACTATTAATAGAAGAGACCTGAAGTACGGAGTAAGAGAAGTCTGGATTAGTACTATACAGTAGAAACGGAATGTGAGTCCTGAATGTGACATAATATACAATATTAAAGTTTTCAGTAGCCATATAAAAAAAATAAGAGGAAGGAGGTGGAATTAATTTTAATATTACATTTTATTTAATCTACCAAGCACAATATATCATTGCAACATGTTGATATAATAAAACATTTATGAGATATTTCTCATTCTGTCTTTGTAAAAAGTCTTCAAAATCCAGGATATATTAATATTTATGTTTACAGCTTATCTTAATTCAGATCAGCCACAGTGAAGTAGTCAAATAGCCACTTGTGGTTAGAACCTGCACAGGGCACAGCTTGAGATTATCAGTTCTGGATGTCAGAACCTGTTTCTTATCTGTCCATACATTTTCTCTGTAGTATGAAGTATTGCTTTGATAGATGTTTCTTACTTATTATTAATTTATTGTACATTTAATAAATATATGTAAGTTGCTAGAAATGATTCTAAGTGCTAGAGATGTTGCCCTGAATAAAACCAAAACTCTTGCCCTTGTGGAGTTTATATTCTAGTGGATATTTATCATCTGGGACAATTTCAGATCTGAAGTCATACTTAAGAGTTAATTTAAGAGTTACGGTTCTGCTATTTTATTAGGCAGTTTTCACAGATGAATAAAAGCTACATATTGGTTTTTTTTGTCCTCCGTTTGACAGCATTTATTTATTTATTTTTAAAATTTCAGACTGAAATGAGGATACAAATGTTTAGGATACATTGTTTTCATTTGTAGGGTAAAGTTCAAGTTGTAGTTGAGCCCTTCACCCAGGGGGCGTGCTGGACACCCTCACCTTGTGCACATTAGGTGAGATCCCGCCAATCATCACCTTTCTCTGCCCACCACTGGGTAGATTATACTTGCGTTTTTCTTTTGTGTGCATGTGCAGCTGTTTATATATTGGTTTCACATTAGTGTTGACTACCTTCCTCCATTCTTGTGATATTTTGCTAAGAAGAATGTGTTTCCACTCCATCTTGGTAAACACAATAGATGTAAAGTCTTCATCTTGTCTTATGACTGAAAAACACTCCCTGATAGGCTTATACCACAGTTCATTCATTCATGTGTTAATGGGCACTTGGGTTCATTCCATATCTTGGCAATTGTAAATTGAGCTACAATAAACTTTTCAGTGCAAATGTCCTAGTGGTAAATTGATTTTTTCTTTCTTCTGGGTAGATAACTAGTAATGGGATTGTGGGATCAAATGGAAGATCCACTTTTAGCTCTTTGAGAATTCTCCATACTATTGAGTTTGCAATTTCATCAGCAGTGCAGAAGTGTTCCCTTCTCCTCACATCCATGCCAGCATCTGCAGATCTGGGATTTTGTGATGTGGGCTGATCTCACTGGAGTTATGTGATATCTCAGAGTTGTTTTGACTTGCATTTATTTCTTTGATGATTAGACTTGATGAGCGTTTTTTCAGGTGTTTGTGAAGAACTGACATTGTTAAAATGTCCACACTACCTAAAGCGATCTACACATTTAACACAATCCCCATGAAAACACAATTGCCATACTTTGAAGAACTTGACAAAACAGTATGGCATTTCACGTGGAACCAGAAACAAACCTGAATATTCTTATTAAAACCCAAACCTCTCTTTATTCAGAATAATTTCCACACACAAACTCCCTAAATACTTTCCATTCCATATCACTAAGAATCAGAATGGAATTGTTACAAATGACAATGAGGAAGAGTAGAAGGGAGGTTGAAAAACCTTCTCCACCATTCCTGTAATGATTGGTTTTCCAGTGCATTGTAATTTGTCTTCATTTTTTTGGACAATTGAGGAAACTGCAGACAGAGATTTTGCTCTGGCAAACTGACCCTCATCAACCAAACAAGAACAAAAGTAAAAAAAAAATAATAAAATAAAATAAATCCTTTGGAACCACTAACTCAGCAACCCTAATGGAGGGAATAAACAGATATTTGATCATGATTATTCTTTGGTTTTGTTGATTTGAAAGAAGTCTGTCTTAGTCTATTTTCTGTTGATCTAACAGAATACTATAGACTTGGTAACTTCTAAAGAAAATAAATATATTTCTTTTAGTACGGGAGGCTGAGAAATCCACGGGCATGGGTGTCAGCCTCGCAGTAGAGGGCATGACATGGAGAGAGTGCAGGAGTGTCTGTGTCACCTTAGTTCTTTTTCTTCTCATAAAACCACAAGTCCCATCACTGGGGTCACATCCTGATGACTTTATCTTACCTTGATTACCTCCCTCAAACCCCACCTGCAATTAACATATGAAATTGGGAATTTAGTTTACAACACATGAAATTTGGGGGACATGGTCACAGCTTAGCATAGTCCACGGAAAAATTTTCCCTAAAGACAAATTTGTTAATACAACATGAAGTTAATGTATTAATCTGGGCTTCTGTTCTCCAGCAGTCGTCATCCTTGGTTGAACATGGGAATGGACTACTTGTGTTTTAAATATCCTGAAGCCCAGGCTGAACTCTAGACCAATTAAGTCAGTATGACTGAGGCATAGTGCTTTAAAGCTACCCAGGTGATACTAAATTCCAGAAAGGCTGAGCACCCCAACAACCCAGCCCTATGTATTGGGTATTGGCCACTCTAGACGTTTGAGATTTCTTCCCCAGGAAGCAAATCTAAGAACTTTCTTCTGTTGATGTGAATGTCAGTGTGAGTTAACATTCTTAACTCACTTGAGGATCATCTTCCCAATTCCCGAAAACCTCCTCTTTCATAATCAGATGTCACTTCAAAATAAATTTGAGTGTCATTCACATGACATTGGTTGGTAGTGATATGTTCATTTTGATGTGACATTTAATTATGATGCAAACCTCTCTGGGAAATTGAGGAGATAGTCCCCAAATTAGTTACAAAACCCGCTGACCTTCTGGAGCCATTAGAGTATCACAATTGTGGCCAGGGGAGCACCAGCAAGGGCATCCACAGGGAGCTCGTTACAAATGCAGATTCTGGGACCCAGCCCAGTCCCACTGAATCAGATTCTGCTTTTCAAGAAGATCTCCAGGTGATTGGTGTACACATTAAAATCTCAGAAGCCCTAATTTAATGTCAATTGGAGAAAGTGTGTCACAAGCTTAATTGTGACATATTCAGTGTCCATACTAATTACAAGGCTCCTGGATGTTCACAGATTTCTGGTTGTGTGCTAAAGCCCATGACAGACACTTGGCAGACCTCCAACTGTCTTCTGCTGAAGAAATCTTTGCTGTGAAGCAACCAATAAAAGGACATTTTTTTTCCTTTAAGAGCAACTGATGTGAAAGCATCCCAGCATGAGCTTGCTGCTGAGGAATAGTTCTTTCTATTGGGCTCTGGGTCTGTTCTAATTCATTTGTGCAGCCTCATTTGATGAGAAGTTTTTTATACCTTCTTTCTTTCATACAGATTTCTCAACCAAATATGCTTGTTACTGAAAGTTTAGCAATTATATTTTTCTTTTCTTCAAAATGGGCCTGAACTTTAGTCTGGCTTACCTTGACCCTGCTTCCAGGCAGAGCTTCTCCCATTTCTCGGCCCTTCCGTTTGACAGCCAGGCACTCCCTTATATTTTCCTTACTCTTATTTACCAGATTTGTGAAATATAGAAAAGCATTAGAAATAGAATTGCAATGAAATGTCCCAAATAGTGAAACATAAGGTCATTTCTAAGAGCATTTTCCTCTTCCTTATTTACTCCACTTCCTAGAAATATATTTCACTTGTTTTTATCTTAGCATTTCTCTTCTGCCTCTAAAACTACCCAGTGAAGTATGATCAATCAACCTTAAAATAATATCTTAGTCTCAAAGATTGAGAGAAAAATAAAACTGCACAATATTTTTTTGCTAGATGGATCTTAATCTCTCTCTTTCTGTCTCCCTCCTCTTCCCCATATACAGAGGGTGCCAAATTTAAGAAAGGAAAAACTCTATTAAAATTGTAATAATACATACCGATGATGTTTGTTATCCTGTATATTGTGTCTTGTATCTCTTGTAATTGCAGAAGTCAAATGTGACTTGAGTATTGTAATTTTAATACAGTTTTTCCTTTCTTAAAGTGTATATATATTTTTGGCACTCTGTGTGTATCTTAGCATATATATATATTCACTGATTATTAATTGTCATGGATATATGTATGCATATTTAGATAACTATAGAGACAGGTGTAGACATAGAAAAAAAGACCCATACATGTACATATGCTCCCCGCTCTCTCCCCGCTCCTCCAAAACACAGGGTAACACAGTGTTGTTTTGTGGTAGTAATTGATGATTATTTTTTTTCTCTGACAAGCATGCTAAATCATTCCAAGTTCTCTGGTTCTAGACCCCAACCACTCACTGCAGGCTGGGAAATAAGGTCACTCAGGCTTCACCACACTTCATACTGCATGCTATTCTAGCAACAGCTTTCGGGCCAAAAGTGATCATGTGACTTGACCAGAGCCAACCAGAGGTCTTCCCTGGCACTGATATTTCTCTCTCTGTTGGGGAGTATAAGATGGGGCTGTTAACAGTGATGTCACTTGCCTTGTGGAGAGACTCTATCATAAGAGAAGAAACAAATAATCAGGAGCAAAACGCAGCAGAGCTATAAAAGAATCCTGTACAATCCTGAGACATTTATTCCTATAGCTTCCTTTGTCTCTGTCATTCTTTCCTAAATTATTGAAGTGGGCCAATAATTTAGCCTTTTTCTTAGGCAAAAGACTAGAGTGGGGTTTTATTACCTGTACTTAAATGAATCCCAACTGTGCCAATATATTTCCACATTGCACTTCTGTGGATTTCCACCTTGCCAAAATCCCAACATGTGCAGAGCAGGCTAGACTTAAATTCTTAGGCAAATAATCAAGACATTCTCACTGCAGGCTAAAAAGGAAAACTGTTATTGGGCCAGGTTACAAAGTGAGTTGTTTTGGTGCTAGACATAGTAATTTAAGTCTAGACTCCTAACAAGCTGCCAGAAATACAACCGAGGAGTGAAATTGGCATGATAAAATTTAGCAACAGATCCAATGGTCCTATTCAGACAAAGCTAACTTTGATGTTACACTGCCTGGGTTTAAATCCTGACCCCACACTAACAAGCTACACGACTTTTACCTTACTCTCCACGTCTTTGTCTATTTGTAAAATGGAATGATGAGAATTAAATGGATTAATACTCTTATTTTTGTAAGCCACTGAGGACAATATCTAGCATAATGTAAGTATAATACAATATTTGCCCTTATTGTATGGCAAATAAAAGGATCACCAATTGTTTCTCAGCACACATGTCATAGTCCTTCAAGGAAGATATAAATAGCCAGTCTTTGAACTCTTGATTATCATAACTTCTGTGTTTCTTGAGAAAACACCTGGTGAAAACAAACTTGAAAAAGCAAACCAAAAGAAATGGTAGTTTCTAGAGGATGCCAGGGAGCTTCTAGTCAGAGGGAATGTCATATACATTTCCAGTTTCCCCTTGAATATGACAATACTTCAGAATTCCTTTGGGGAGGAAATTAAAGGTAATATGAACATAAAGGGTGAAATGCAATCTACGAAATAAAAGTGATTTATATTCTTTTGTAAAACAAAACAAAAAGACCCTGCACCCAGCTCTGTTCTGCATTCACTTCTATACCCCATCTAGAACGTGTTAGCAACCCTTAGGCATATATCCCAGGGATATACTGAAACACAAGCAATAAAGGTTCCTAACATTAATTTGTCTGTTCTTCTTAAATGATTGGACTTCACCAGAGTCCATTCTCTCTGTAAGATAAAAACATTTTGCCTTTACACAACAGTCACCTCAAATTCTAATTTTGGTGACTGGAAGAGAGGAAATCCCCTATTAAATTAAAATAAAATAAAGTTCTATTTTGTTATTAGATTGTTACTTGGATTGGACCATGGCTATTCGAAAAGTGTGCCAACTGGGAGTGTCATTGCATATTAACAATGCAAATTATAGTCCCCAGCCCAGGGTAACAGTTTATTCTAATTTGCCCAGAACGATCTTGGTATTAAAATCACAAGGCCTGCATTCCAGGAATACCTGTTTTCCTGACCAAACTGGAAATTTGTCATTTTATCATAGACCTAATGAATCTGAGCATCTAGGTGTGAATCAGGAATGTAGGTTTTAACAAGCTAATTTGAAGAGCATTACTTTATAAATTATTTACTCAATGCATGGAATGCTGAGCCTTCATGAACATGGCAGTCACATAATTTCATCCAGTGGCTTGTCCACTTTCTTGTTTTAGATATCATCTCTATCTAATGAGAGTGACAGAATTCACTCACCAGCACCACTCTCAAAATACTTTCCTCTGTCAAACCCCAGCACTGTGTTTTAGATTGTTTGTTTACATTGTTAAAGAAAGTGAGTCCAGTCGACCCTTAAAACAACATGGGTTTGAAGTGTGTGGATTCACTTATACATGGATTTCGTTTGGCCTTTGCCGCCCAGGAAACAGAAGACTAACCCTTCCTCTCCCTTCTCCTCCTCAACCTATTTTATGCAAAGATGACAAAAGTTAAAGACCTTTATGACTATCCACTTCCCCTTAATGACAAGTAAATATGTTTTCTCTCCATGATGATTCTCCTAGTAAAGTTTTATTTTTCTCTAGCTCACTTTACAGTAAAAATGTAGTATATAATACATATCACAAAAAATATGTATTCCTCAATTATTTATGTTATCAGTAAGGCTCTCAGTCAATAGTAGGCTATTACTGGGTAAGTCTGGGGAAATCAAAAATTACACACAAGTTTTTGACTGTGTGGGGGACCGTTGCTTCTAACCCCTGTGTTGTTCAAGGGACAAGTGTACTGCATGCTGGCAGGGCTGGGCACCAGAACACCTCTCCATTCCCTGTTCCTGTCCCTTTGCAGTACTCCCAGACTCTCTTAAAGGAACAGCTCCACTGGTAGACACGATTTCTGGCCTCTGACTTTCTTTCTCTCTCTTTGTATTTTTGTACATGAGCATTGCATGTGCCACTGCTGCATACCTTCTCCTGTGGCTTCTCAGTCATCCTCTTTGGCTTGAACATGTTGCTCCTGCCTCATTGCTCAGCCCTTGTGGCTGGCTGTCCCCAACTCGGGGTCACACCTAGCCCTGGTAGCTTCAGCAGGTATGATTTTTAGTCATATTGACAGTGGTATCCCCAAATAAAACAGCAAGTTGGGCCAAGTGTGAATTTGCAATCTACTATTTTTCCTTCTTGCTGTTCTGGGAGTCTTCTCACCGCAGTCTCCATCTCAGTCACTTGTTCTTTTGCTTAGGCAAAAGTTCTGTTGCCTTCAAAGATGGAGGAAGGGGCCACAAACCAAGGATGCAGTCCCAGAAGCTGAAAAAGGCAAAGAAACAGGCTCTACCTTAGAGTACCAGGGGAATTGTGATCCTTATACCAATAAAGTTACACATACCTATACTTATAAAGACATCTATTTGTGTCATTTTAAATCATGGAGTATGTGGTGATTTGTTGTACCAGCAATAAGACGCTAATCCCTGATCAACTGGCTAGTCTGAACTTCAGTTGTCAAGAGAGAACACCCCTGGGATGTGGCTGCTTTTTCCTCTCCTGCAAGGACTGGACACCTCGCTCCCTGCTGTCCAGTAGTGTCTTGAGCCCTTGACCCTCCGTCTTTTTAGGGGACTGAGCAGGGTGGAAGGAGGGATCCCACCACCAGCTTCAGCTCCTTGTCCCTTTCCCAGTCCTTGCTGCCTCATCCTCGGCCATAGCACTGCCAGCCAGCCCGTGTTTCCATATACTGCACCTTGTTGGTGACGACCGGCTGCAGAGAAATGGCCAGTCCTAGTCTTTACTGTGGGACTAGTCTTGAATCTAGTACTAAGATCTTTTTTGTGATAATGGTTCTCACCTTCTTTAACCCAAGGCTGGGAAGCCCTGTCCCTACAAACCACCCACTTGGTGGATTTCAAAGAGAAGGCAATTTGGGGATCACACATCTTCATTTGCATCTGGACTCCGCCACATGTTAGCAGCAGGATTTTGAACAAGTTGCTTTATTTCTCTGAGTCACAGAGTCTTTCATTCCTTCTTTCCCTACTTTTTTCTTTTTGTCCTCCTTCCCTCCTTTCTTTCCTACTTCCTCCTTCCCCCCCTCCCTTTCTTCCTTCTTTCCTCCCTTTCTCCTTTCCTCTCCCCTTCCCTCCCTTTTGTCTCTCCTAACCTTTTGTACATGTAAGAAAAGATAATAATGCCTACCACGTCAGATAGTGTAAGGGCTCAGGAACTGAGCTAACACACACAAAACACCTGGGGCTTCGTAGGAGCTTAACGAATGCCAGCTGTCTTCATTCATAACCTTTCTTGAACTTAGTTTTAGAAAGAGAGAGACAACAAAAACAACAACGACAACAACAAAGAACAACAGAAAAAGAAAAAAATGTGAAAACTCAACTAGGTTAAACTACTGTAAAGGGCTAGGCATTACACTCTGTACTGGGTAAAATAAATGAAAGCAAATAAAAATAACTTGGTGTACACAAGTCATTATGTATTAGTCAAAACTCATAGAATGCACATCATGATTGAGCCTTAATGTAAAGTGTGGACTTAGGATGATCATTAAATGTTGACATAGGTCCACCGATTATAATAAAAGTACCACTGTGGGGCAGAATGGGGAAAGCTGGGGAGTGGGGAGCAAGAGGTGTACATGGAAACTGTGGGTGCATTCTGCTCCATTTTGGTAAAAACCTAAAACTGCCTTAAAGTCTGTTAAAAAAAACAATACGGAAAATTCACCCAGCGTGCGTTTTCCTTGTTAATATTTAACTACAAAAAGAAGATGATACAAAATATATATGGAGGAAATATTATTGCTACTATTAAGAGAAAACATATATCGAAAGCAGTTTTTAATAATACTGAGTTTTGGGCCACTAGTGACTTCATTGAAATCAGAGTTTTCTGTAAATGGCCAGATAGTAAATATTTTAGGTTTGGTGAGTCACACTCTCTTTATTACCCCTACTTAATGTTGCTGTTGTAGCACAAAAGTCATCACAGACAGCATGATCATGTGTTGTAGTAAAACTTTTCTTACAAAAATAGGCTTATGGACACAGTGTGCAGAACTTTGATTAAAACCCTTGAGCCATGCATTATCAACTTATGTCCATTGTGTATCCATCAAGCAAATAAAGGTGTAAGAAAATACTCCATCACCCATAACCCAAACATGACTGTTCTTGAAGTTGCTCATTCAATAATTCAGAAAGCAATCATCGTAAGCCAGCTGTCCCAGAACTGTGCAGACTGTCTTCTTATTCCCTCCTTTAGTCTAGAACTTGCTGTGGCCCCCACCATTAACCTAGCACCTCTCCTTCTGGACCTCTCTGAGAGCTTCTAGCAATCCTCAAGTGCCGCCTCAATTATTATTACTTTTTTTTTTTTTGCTAGATGCTTTTAATATATAAAAGTACATTTTAAATAGGTTTACAGAATGCTTATTGGTTTTTATAAATGACTATAACTTTCAGTGCTGCTATATACATAATGGGTTATGTAACTAACAGAATTTAAAAATTGAAAACTACAGAAATTGGACATGAGGACAGGAAACACCACCTACAATTGTACCACCGTGTAGATCTTAGAGCAGTGTTTTTCAATCATTTTATCTCACAACGCACTTGAACCTATAGCTAAACTTCCATGGCACACTTAAATTAGGTTGATCCTAATTTAAGGATCAACAAAAGAGTAAAAAGCAAAGAATATACCTATTGTGCTTTGAACTTCTTTCAAAAATAATTAATTAACTTTAAAAATTTGCGTGGCACACCTAAGATCCTTTTACAGCACACCAGTTGAAAAATCACTGTCTTAGAGTTTTAAAGTTTGATGAGTGAAAACTAGTGATCTCAGCCACTGATCTTATCTATGATCATTTGAGAAGTTGAAATATAAAATCATCTTCCTAATGGTTCATTCTCCAAGGACATCATAGATTGGTTTAGTGAAATGGGGCAGTCTGTGTGGCCAAGTGTTGCTTGTACCTGCTCTAAAGCAAGTATTTTTCCTCTGTACCTGTCAACAGCCACTAAGATCTCCTCATTCCTCTTTATTGTAAAGCTTGCTCCTAAAATGTCCCACTGCCATCCTTATTCTGTCCTATTAAATTTAATTCTATGACCAAGGCCACATGATGGATTTGTCAGACTAGTTAGATCAGAAAATCTGAGCAATTATCAAAACAATTTATTTTCACTTGCAGAAACAACACTTTAAAAGGAACAAAATTCAAAATCTATTATGTCCAGGAAAGCTTTTGGTAACTTTCCAAGACTTCTGGTGAATATAGAATAATTGGTAAGTGGAGCGTCTTTGTTCATGGAGTGCAGCTGAACAGCTCTTTTAGTAAATCACAGGCTGAAAAGTATTTTAATAAATGACTTCCTAATTCAATTTAGCATTTTAATGTCTTGTTGCTTACTTTGATTTAAGGTCTACAACATCTCAAAGTGTTTCAGGTATTTTATAGAAATAACCTTCCTGTGTGTTAGTCACCCTATGCTGCGTTAATTAACTCTCCTGTGGTCAAAAGACAAATAGAAATGACTTCTGGCAACTCTCACATGGAACAAAAGGCAGCAATTACTTACTGGGAACCATTCATAAGATCAAAGCTGTAAGCACACAGAGGTGAGGGATATAAGCAAAGGAGAGCAGGCCACTTACTCAACTCACTGGTAAAATGGTTAGATTATCTTTCTTTCCCTCTGTTAGCTGCCAAACATTATTCAGAATCATCTAACTGCCTTCAACCACTCCAGAATATGATTTGGAAACAAGGTGATGTTAGCTGAGCTCCTTTTCTGCTTGTCAGGTGTGTTTATAACACTTGTAGTTCTGTCACTCTCTGATACTCGGAAGCTGAGCAGAGATGAAGAATAAAATTCCATCATAAAACAAAATAAAGGAGTGAGTGGACAATCGAGGCCATATTCAGCAGAACTTATAGTGTAAAGCCAAGGTAGGAAAAATTCATTTTTTCAAAATGCATAGTCATTAATAATTCCTTTTTGGAAAACATAGTGAAATTTATAGGTAGTTTGATTTTGAATCTCCCCAATACTGCAGATAATCTTGATCTTTGCTATTTATGCACTTTCCCCTTCACATGGTTAGAGATACTTTCTTTTTTTCTTTTTTTTTGGAGATAGTTTCTTGATTTACAAAAAGATATTAGTCTTTCCTCAGTTTTTAGATAAAAACTCTGTTTAGGGAACTCCGAGTCCCCCCAGGCAGAGACAGAGTCTTTCCTGTCAGGCTGGAGTAGCATGGAACCCCCTGGCAGCACCATCTCCATGTAAAAGCCAAGAAGAGAATAACTTACATGGCACATTTAAAAGATTCAAAATGCTCCTTTGCTACAGAATATCACCCTTACTGTCCCAGAGCTGGAATTTGCTTTTATAATGTAAGTCTTTTTTTTTTTTATTTTGAGAAAGAAATGTGGTAGCATTTCTTCAAATCTACTACCTCAGTGAATTCGAGAATTGTACCCCATCTCCAGACAACCACAAAATAACCTAAATAAGAGGCCACTTTTGATGCCATTTCCAAGACCTATAGCTATCTCACTCCTGACTTCTGGAAAAAGACAGTGTTTACCAAGTCTCCTTACCAAGAATTCACTGACCGTCTTGTCAAGATCCATACCAGAGTCTCTGTGCAGAGGACCCAGGCTCCAACTGTGGCTGCGACATAGGGTTTCATACAAGAATAAAAGAGTGAATTGAGTCTGTTAAAAAAAAAAAAAAGAACCTAAATAGGCCAGTGGTGGTTCACACCCATAAACCTTCCACTTTGAGAGGCTCATGAAGGAGGGTCCCTTGAGCCCAGGAGTTTGAGACCAGACTGGACAATATTGTGAGTTCCCATCTCTAAAAAAGTTATATTTTCCATTTTCAATTTTTTTAAATTTCAAATTAATATGAGGGTACAAATTTTTAGGTTACATTGTGTTTAAGGTAAAGTTCAAGTTGTAGTTGAGCTCTTCACCCAGGGGGAGTGCTGAACACCCTCACCTTGTGCCCATTAGGTGAGATCCCGCCAATCACTCTCCCTCCTGGTCGCTCCCTCCTCTCCCCCTTGCTAGACTATATTTGTGTCTTATCATTCATATGGGTATTCTAACACAAAAATTTTACAGAAATTATCTGGGCTTGGTGGTGTGCTCTTATAGTCTCAGCCACTTGGGAGACTGAGGCAGGAAGATCACTTGAGCCCAGGAGTGAGCTATGATCATGTCACTGCATTCCAGCCTGGGTAACAGAGTGAGACTTTGTTTCCAAAAAAAAAAAAAAAAACCCCAAAAACCTAACTAAATAAATGGGTAATAGAATGGATTTTTATGAATAATATGATGGAAGGAAAAAGAGAAGAGAGCAGGTCAGGATCTTTCTATGAATGGTTAAAGATTTTGAATGGTCCCTTCTCCCCCTTTCCCTCCTTCCTTCCTCTTTAACTATCTCTCTCTTTCCCTTTCTCCTTTTCTCTCTCTCCTTATCTTCCTTCTTCCATTTCTCATTTTTCCTTCATTTCTTCTTTGCTTTTGCATGGAGACAAGCACAGGAGACGGGGCACAGGTGCAGGAAGGAAGGACAAGCATTATCCATCTAGCAGGGATGGCATCAAGGGCATCTTTGGGAAGCAGTGATGAAGGGTGTGGTGATGATGGTGGCCTCCCTGTGTGGGAGGAAAAAGCATCTTTGGGAAAGTAAGGGAAGGGTGGACTGGCTCACAGGAAGTTTGAGGAGGGCGTGTGCACAGAGGGTATGGATCACCCAGTGGGGGTGGTTAGAGCTCAGTTGTGGCAAGGGGGACACTTGAGAAAGGGTTTGCTAGCTGAGTGGGGGAAATAGGAAAACAACGTTATGTGCAGGCAACTGTAAGTACAAGCCTGGGCACAGGACACCCCAGAGCAGGATAAGGAGCATGCCTACTTAGGGAGCCAAATGTAGTTTCCAACAAGGTGTCAAGAGGTCAAAGCAAAGACCACAGGACATGCTTGTGGTGTTAGATCAGTTACATACAAAGGCCATTTATGCAATAAATAGGTATTTTAAAGTTAATAGGAGCCAATTTCTCACAGTTAAGGGGAATGAATTGAAAATATAGAAATGAGGACAATTAGAACAAGCCCTTTGTAATTTTTTTAGAATGAGTTATCATTAATTTATTGTTTGATATGCATAGAAAAAAACAATAATGTAAATATGCTAATTTTTTAACAGTTCTTGATGTATTCTGGAACCAATTTCCTTATCAGATATAATAGTTTCAAGCATTTCTCTCCCAATTCTGTGAGCTGTATTTCTCGCCTTTGATAGTGTCCTTGGAAACACAATGCTTTTAATTTTGATGAATTCTGGTTTAACATTTTTCTTTGTCCCTTGTAGCTTTGGTGTCATGTCTAAAAATCCATTGCCTAATCCAAGGTTATTATAATTTACTCCTGTTTTCTTTTGAGTTTTATAGTCTTAGCCCTTATACTTAGCTCTAATAATCTTTTTTTTTTGAGCTAGTTTTTATACCAGGTATGAGGCAAGAACACAACTTCATTCTTGTTTTGATTTTTGGACACTTCCACTGGAATTTATTAATTACGGGTACATTGGTTGTAGCAGAGGTGGAGGTTGTAGGGAAGTCCCATTTCCTAGCTCCATCATCAGTGGCATACTATAATAAATAGGTGGGGATGAGTATGGAGAAGAAGACACTTGGTGAGCACCGACAGCACAACCACCCCTGCAAGCTACATATAGTTGGGTAATGATTTTCATATACATTTTGTTAATCTTTGCCTTATAATTGGAGCATTTACTCCATTAATATTTAATTCTTTAATATTTAATAACAACATAGATAACACCGGATCTACATCTATCATATTGCTTTTTGATTTCTCTGTCTTAAGTCATTTTGTATTCCTCTATTCTTCAATTATTTACTTCTTAAGAAAATATTTTCTGGTATTCTTAATTCATGGGTTGTTTTCAAAATTATATTTTTGAGTTTTTTTTTAATCATTGTCCTAGAGATTAAAAACATACATTAGTCTTGTTTTTTATACACAATAGAACCTGACTGCCAAGGGACTATAACAAACTGGTCAACCTATGGAGGTGGTCAACCTAAGGCCTACTGTACTAATACCTACATGTGGTGCATGTCTGGTCTATGGAAATTAGGTCAATTTAAGAAGGTGGTCAATGTAGCAAGGTGGTCAGCTATGGAAGTTCTACTGCATTTGCTTTTACCAGTGCTGTTTACTTCTTCATGTAATTTAAAGTTACTATTTGATATAATTTTATTTCAACCTGAAGAACTCCTTTTAATACTTCTTATATGATAGATGTACTTGAAACAAATTCTGTTTTTGTTTTTCTGGAAATGTCTTATTTCCTCTTCATTTAGAAGGATAGCTTTGCTAGCTATGGTTGACAGGACTTTTTTTTTTTTCCTGCACTTTTCAATGTATCATTCAATTCACTGTCTTTTGGCCACCATAGTTTCTGAAGAGGAGTCAGCTGTTACTCTTATTGATAATTCCTTGTATGTGATGAGTCACTTGTTTCTTTCAAAATCAGTTTGACTATGTCATGTGTAGGTATTGATCTGAGTTTATACTACTTGGATTTTGTTAAACTTCTTGGTTGTGTACATTAATGTCCTTCATCAAATTTGGGATTAGTATTTCGTATTTCTTCAAATATTCTTTCTGCCCCTTTTCGTACTTTCTTCTCCTTCTGTTCTTTTCACTATTCATTTTTTATTACAAGATTACTTTCTACAGCACGCTAAGGACATTTTTATTTTTTTCATTCTTTTTTTTTCTACTCCTCCCACCACACAATTTCAGTTGACTTGTTTTTCCTTTTGCTGATTTTTTTTTTTTTGCTGACTTAAAGATGCTGTTGACCTCTTCTAATACATTTTGTATTTCATTTATTTTACTTTTTAACTCGAGAAAACTTCAGTTAAGTTCTTTTATATACTTCTGTCTCTTTATTGATATTCTTTGGTGAGACATTATGTTCAACATACTTTAAATTCTTTAAGCATTTTCTTTAGTTTGTTTTTTAATTTTATATATGATTTAAAGATCTTGTTGACTAGCTTCAAAATATAGACTTTCTTGGGGGAAGTTTTAGTGACTATTTTTCTTTTTTTACCCTCATACATGGTCCATACTTTTCGTTTTCTTTTGCAAGCCTCATAAGAGTTTTTATTATCATAAAACTTAGATATCTTGCCCAAGATTTGTTGTTGTTGTTATTTAGTTAGTTTTGCAGACTAATTCTATAAAGTCATATTCCTTGTCATACATAGCCTCTGAGGTCTCTGCTTAGCATAGGGGGCAGATTATAATTGAATAGAAATTCCCTAAATGCCTTGAATCAGTATGTCTCCTACCCATTACTGAGGTGTGCTTGAATGCTTTTCATCTTGATCAGTTTTAATTTCAGCTCTATCTCCAATTGTTATGTGTTTAGACCCCTAATGTTAGCCAGAGGTGAGAGATTAGTGCCCTCTCAGATCTTTTCTGGCATATGCACAACACTGTACTTATGCATGGCCTCCTAGATTCCCAGAAATAGGTTGACTCTTTCTAAAGTCTTCATTCCCAAATTTTCCTCTTAATATTTTTGTCCACTGGCATTAGACAATTGTGATATTATGCATTTGTTGGTGGGTTTTTTTCTTTTTTTTTTTTTGCTTACTTTCTTAATAAATAATCCTAGATACAACTTTTTTTCACTGAATAGGCACTGAGTAAGATCAAACATAGACAAATACTATGAATGGGAAATTTGCAGGAAGCTTCCAAATACTGTCAATGTCCTAGGGATAGGGTTGTGTGGGGAACTTCAAGCTTTTTCTATTTTCCCTCTGGAGACTTATTTTTTATGGCTAGTATGGTTGTGAGGCATGTGGTTTTTGAGGCTTGCATGGGACTGGGCAAGGAGAATAGACAAAGTGAAAAACCCACAAAGCTAATTGCTATTTATGACATCTAGTTGTTTTTCTTATATTGTTCTCCTCATATTGTTATAAACATTTGGACAATTTCCAAAGATCCAAATAAGTTGATTTTAATCATGTTTGGCAGTGTTATTGCTTTTATGCAGTGGATCTGAGGTCCTTACTCTACTTTTATCTATATTCTTCTTGCAACTTTTTTGTTGGTATTAAATTATTTTTTAAATAGAAATATTAATTTAATTGTTTAACCTTTATCTCACCTTTGGTTCCTTGTATTAATTGCCTTTGTTTAGCCATATTCACTACACTTACTTACATAAGCACAGCTGCTTCATTAGCCAAGGTTCAGTGATGCTTAGAATTTTTAAATATTCCCAGTGTAACAGCAACGAAAGCTTTAGTTTTTATTTTTCCCATTATCTGTTCAACATATGCCAGCAAACCTAACCTTTCTCTATAATACCCTCAAATGATATGTTCTTACTGGGAATAAGACACAATCTCAATTGTCTTTTACATTCACTTTTTTTTGTCTTCTTTATAAGAAGTTACATTTTGTTATGTAAGCCACGTTTCATATACATGCTGTACAATTCATACTGCCAGGAAAGCTTCATTATTTTTCCATTTTCATAAAAATGGCCATCACCACCAATATATAAAAGAAAACACTACCCAGGCTAATTTATTATTGACATAAGTTAATCAGGGGTAAACATAATTTTTTAACAAATAGCCTAAAGTTTATGTAACGCTAGAATCTTGCAGTAAGTACAAATTATGTGGCTTAAAGTGTTTATTTTAAACCAGGATGTTTTTTTGCACCTTGTTTGTAAATTGACTATGATATAGATTATTATTTTAAGTAGTTGACTAAAATAAACATTTCTCACATTTCTAGCCCTTCCTGTCTCTTAGCATTCTTTATTTTCCTAAATAATACTTATTTCTACCTATTTAGCATTTATGAATGCTAAAAGTCATGGCCTAATTAAAGTAGGTGAAGTGATGCTTTCTTCCACAAGAGGGCAATAAAATGGCTTTTTCTCTTTATGATCTTGTACTTTCCCACTTTTTAGATTGTTTACTACAATGAACTATAATACAGATTTATCTCAAAGTCCTCCACTAAAACCAGGAATGAATATATATATATTCATTCTATATATATATACACACACACATATATATATATATTCACACACACAACTGCAATTAAGTTCTTAGAAACACTGGCGATTTACATGTCCTATAAGTCAGAAAATAAGAAGGGAGAGACTGAGATATCCCAACATTTTATTCATGACAGCATTTTATTCCATCTCCTTCCTCAGAGAAGGCTTTGGAGAGCTAATGTGCATGATTCCTGGAAAGGAGGGGAAGCACAAGGAGTAACTCATACATTGTGCCTATTGATTATTTCCAAGGTAGATAAAGCAAGAAAAGGCCAAGTTTTTTTAAGAAAAAATAAAGCTGAAGAAATAAGCCAAATAGGTAACTGCCTGAGATAGCTATGCAGACACCATAAAAAATTATACCTGAGTTTTGTCAGAATAATAAGTAGCGAAGTTATTAAGGAAATCTTTGATTTTCTGAAATTAAGATAACAGAAAGTGAAAAAAAATGGACAGATTATTTTATTATTTTAAAAATTGTGGCATACTGCTGCCACTGAAAAGTATATAAGCAAGTCTTAATCCACTCAAAGATGACTAGGAACATATGTTTTTCTATAAAGGTAGACAGCTGGCAGGGAAAAGAAGCGGGTAGGAAGGTGAGCAGTGAAAGTATTAGATACGTAACTTTCAGTCATCCAGGAAACTGTGTGTTATTCTGACTTTAGGGCAATTTTCTTGGCCGGCTTGTTAAGAGATCAAATATCATTAGAAATGTCAAAATAGACAACATTACCTAAACTGAAGATAAGCAGGATCAACTACTGGAAGAAGGATGCCTCTTTTGGGAGTAGACATTGTACCGAAGGAACAATGTACCTTAATTCAGCCACTATCCCTAAATTCTGAAGGGATTCTGCTAACACTAGAATCAATGACTGTTTGATAACCCTATAACGACCAGGGGGCACAAGTCAGTATTAAATTCTCAGCTTGATAACCATGCAAAGCAAACGTCATTTTAATATTTTGTTTATCAGATATTGTTTTGTATTTTTTTCATCTTATTTTATGCCTTTATCTTGGTCCATAGCTATTGGATGGTGGCTTTCTAAAACAATTGTTTTAATTGCCATAATTGGTGCCTTCTGAATAACCAGATATTTTAGTAAACAGGTTCTTTTTCAAAAGACAATGAGTGAAAAATGAAAACTGTCCATGTCTGGGTGAGTTAGAAATCACTATAATTTGATAGATTGAAAAGTGTATTTTTCTAGATCTTTTTAAAAATTCAATGTCCCCTTTGTAGCAAAGGAATTGATAGTTATATTAACTTAAACGTCTTTACATCAATTTCTAAATAGGGGAAAAATAAGAAATGCATGATTACTTTAGGAACAACATTGACTTTCTTTAATATGCAGGGGGAAAGTGATGAAAGGATACTCATTTGTTTTACCATACGTTTATTTCCAAGAATCCTAAAGACCTATACCACATCAGCTGTTTGTTCAGTCATCTGTGCTTCTCATTTGCATTTGGAGAGAAAGGGAGAACCAAAGTGGCCTCCTCAGTAGCTGATCACCTCGCCATTACAGGTTGGAAAATCCTGTGTTATTAAGCCAAACACAAAAGCCAGTTATGAAGTCTGCAGATATTGGATCACCAGCTGTTGGAAACACATGTGGCATTCCACCGATTTAAGGTAAAGCTCACTTCACAGTGTGGTAAGTGGTTTGTTCAAAAAATATCAAGACCTATGCACCAGTATTAGCATCTTTTAAGGCATTTTTAATTTTATTAGCCGTTTCTGAAATTAACCATTGAAAGAGAAAAGTAATCCCAAGGATATCTGTGTTATTTTTAGCATGGCAGGGGATGTGTATATCCCTGTGTGTGTCTAACATATAAAATTTAATAAAAATGATATTATTCCACAATTACTCTTTTAAAATAATGCCTAGTATCCTTCCCTCAAAAAATATTATGTATGCCACTTAAGAATAAGTAGGGGTTTATGAAGAGAAACTTCTCTGAAGAAGACAGGCACACGGCCTACAGACATATGAAAAAATGCTCATCATCCTTAATCATCAGAGAAATGCAAATCAAAACTACTTTGAGATATCACCTAACTCCAGTAAGACTAGCCCACATCACAAAATCCCAAAACCAGAGATGTTGGTGTGGATGTGGAGAAAAGGGAACACTTCTACACTGCTGGTGGGAATGCAATCTAATACGTTCCTTTTGGAAAGATGTTTGGAGAATAATTAGAGATCTAAAAATAGACCTGCCATTTGATCCTACAATTCCTTTACTAGGTATATATCCAGAAGACCAAAAATCAGATCATTTGGACCAGAATATTTAATGAAGCCCAATTCATAATTGCTAAGTCATGGAAGGAGCCCAAGTGCCCATCAACCCACAAATGGATTAATAAATTGTGGTATATGTACACCATGGAATATTATGCAGCCTTAAAGAAAGATGAAGACTTTACCTCTTTCATGTTTGCATGGATGGGGCTGAAACATATTCTTAGCAAAGTATCTCAATAATGGAAGAAAAAGTATCCAATGTACTCAGCCCTACTATGAAACTGATTTATAGCTTTCATATGAAGGCTATAACACAATTATAGCACAAGAGTATGGGGAAAGGGGTGAAGGAGTTGAGGAGAGGGAGGAACGGTGGGTAGAGGGAGGGTAATTGGTGAGACCACACCTACGGTGCATCTTAGAAGGGTACAGGTGAAACTTACTAAATGCAGAATACAAATGTCTTCATACAATAACTAAGAAAATGCCATGAAGGCTATGTTAATCAGTTTGATGAAAATATTTCAAATTATAAATAAAACCAGCACATTGCACCCTATGATTGCATTAATGTACGCAGCTATAATCTAATAAAAAATAATCATAATAAAAAAGAATAAGTAGGGGTTTAATGTGATAGTCATGCATGCAAGGTTCAGTACAACTTAAGAGGGAGGAAATTACTCTTTGAGGTTAAGTTTACTTACCATTTGATGTCAGTGTTGTGCTATAAGAATAAAATTAATGGGGTGGGGGTGCTGAGGGCTATAGGAATAAGCTACTGGGTACAAGGTTAATTTTAATGTGATAGGTCATGAGTTTTAGATAACTGATCACAATCTAAGATGACAAATGACAGGCTTTATAGTACAGCTCTTCTTTTATAAGAAGTCAACCATCATATCCAACTATCTCTCATTCAGATTGAAAACTTGGCACCTTTCAAACACAAGCTGATCTTTTTTTTCTTTTCAAATAAAAGAAGCTATGTTTAGATGCTTGCTAATCTTAGGATCTAAAGTATCTTCCTTCATGTTAAATGAAAACATATGCATACTCAGTTTCAAGACGAATAAAATCAATTTAGCCATGCATAATCAACAAAACCCTGTCCTTCCATTTAATTTCTCAGTTGTTTATGTTTACAGGAAGCTATTCTCTTCAAGGGCAAATTTAATAAGGACAGTTTAGGAAGTTATAGGAAAGTGCTGTGAAAATGGAAAATGTGAAGCGATTTCAATTTAGATATGTGCTTAGCTGGGTCTGTGATTACCAGAGGTACCAAAGGCAGCCCCTCTTAGAAAACACACAGAGACATCTGTTTTCCAGTCCTCTAGGCATGACTTTTTATTAGGAATGCAGACTTGCTCAGATTTGCTTATAGTACAATTAAGCAGCAGCCATCTTCACCAGCAACACAAAATTCACTGCTGGAGAAAATAAATAATGATTGCTATGTGCTTGAAAGAATGACTACCTTTAAATTGGTTACCTGCACTAGCTTGGAGATTGCAGTGGACGTAAATTGTTCCAGTTTAATCAAGATAGAGACATGTGTCCAATGTGGAAGAATTTTGTTTTCTGTTACAGCTGGTTTAGATTTCTTATACAAAATACATTTATGTGAAAACTCCAGAATATCTGGTAAAACTATAAAAATTAGACCAAGATATAGGCACTTCCATTTACTCACTGAGGACTCAAATACAATCAATACCAATGTACCAGCAATAATTACAAAGTGTAGGAAAACACTCTTTCCATAACATTTCACTCTCTGCTTGCTGCACATTAAATTACAGATGTATGCATTCGCTATTAAATTACTTTTGTAAAGTGTTTTCCTCTTTGACACATCATTTAGAGTTTTTTACAAGTGACAGTTTAACTATTTTAAAATATCTCTTTTTTTTTTTTTTGCTACTACATTCAGCTCATTAAACTATCAAATCACATCCTTCTTGCTCACCTCTGTTCTGATATACTATAGTATTAACCAAAGGAACATTAATAAATGACTCTTCCAGAATAACCAGACTCTTCTGATCTCAACCATGCAGGAGTGAGAAATCCTTGTAGGAAAATTCACCAAACTGAGCTCTTGTGCTTGAAGGAAGACCTTGTATTATAAAGACCCACTACCAATACATAAATAGATACCTAATAGTGCAGACCTACAGAACCAAGGCTGCTTATCAGGATTTGGTAGGTGTTCTGAGATGAGCAGACAAGTACATCTTAGACTCAAGAGAATTATATAGGATGGGGGCTGGGGAGGGAAAAATCAGAGAATCAAGGTCTGAGGTGATGCTCTTTTGCTGTGCACTCACACTTCTGAGGATCTTGTTAAAAGGTTGGCTCTGATTGAACAGGTGAGGGGGGAGGTGGCCTGAGAGTCTGCATTTCTAACAAGATCCCCAGTGCTGCTGACATTAGTGGTGTATGGACAAGCCTGAGCAGCAAAGATCTAAGGTGAATAGTCTCAAAGGGGAGCCAGAGGACTCAGGAGGGCCTGACAATATCACAGTCCCCGGGGAACAGAGAAAAAGGCAGCTGTCTTCGCCTGATGCCACGTGCTGCAAAATCTTGATGAATCTGTATTTTTTTTAAGAAATAAACATTTCCTAGAAGAATCTGACACAAAACTGGGTTTGAGGGCTAAATCATGTAATTTTCTACAGTTCACAGCTGGCAAATGAGATGATCATTAACCTGTCTATAATTGTAATGACATCAATTACCTCTTTAAAAATGGGGAGTGGGGGAAAGTGAGAATCAGTCTAAATTCATATCTATCATCCATGAAGATTTAGCTTGTATGCATGGTCTTAATAGGGAAAAGATCCTATCCATATGAAGGGGAAACTGGGACATTTAAACTCTTAATTCAGAAATTATATAATAAGACTAGAACCCAATGTATTCCAGACACTTTTTGTTCATGTTCTCATTCAATCTTCTTATCACTCCTGAGCACTAGGTAATATAATCTTTTTAGAGTTAAGGAACTAAGGTCGAAGGATATCAGTCTCACTGTTCTCCAAATAGTATCATCATAGCTCACTACCACGTCAAACAACTGGGCTCAACTGATCCTTCTTGCCTCAGCCTCCCAAGTCGCCAAGTAGCTGGGACTACAGGTGCATGCCACTATATTCGGCTAATTTTTCAATTTTTTTTTTTTTTTTTTTTTTGTAGAGTTGGGGTTGCATTATTTACTCAGGCTGGTGTCAAACTCCTGGGCTCAAGCAATCCTTCCACCTTGGCCTATGGACAACTAGAATTACAGGCATGAGCCACCATTTCTGGCATCAGAATTGTGGTTATTAAGTATAAGGCACCATAGTCCGGTATTTTACATAAAAATGGAGAATAATATTATAAGCTGAGCTTTAAGAAGTTTAAAACTTACAATATAAAAGTTAAATCAGTGGCATTCAAATATTTTTCCTCCTCAGAACTATTGATTAAATAAAATATTTCTAGGATGCCTCGTAAGATTTTATTTAAAAATAAATATGTAAAAGGGATAGATTTGCACTGGTCCTGACTGCAGCAGTGGGAGCTGGAACTCTGATTCCTGCCTGTCAACATTCTTCATTTGAAGAAACTCCAGGAAGCAGTTTGGAAACCATTGATTTTTTTTTAAAAATTCAAGATACCGTACAGGGTTTTAGCAAATACTGAATTTTATTCCCAGTAACTTTCTCCCACCTTCTACCTTTCTAAGATGCCTAACTGGTCTATCCTCCTCCGAGGGTTCATGGGCCTCAGGAAAGGCTGCTCTGTTTCTCAAACCAAAGAGTGAGTCCTGACTGGACTAAGCAATAGGCTCTCAAACTCCTTGACTTAGGTCCCTTTCCTACAGACAAAAATTGAGGACTCTCAAAGGGGTTTTATTTTATTTTATTATTATTATTAATTATTATTTTAAGGCAGAGTGTCACTCAGCCACCCTGGGTAGAGTGCCATGGCATCATAAGTCACACCAACCTCAAACTCCTGGGCTCAAGTGATCCTCTTGCCTCAGCCTCCCAAGTAGTTGGGACTACAGGCACCAGCCATAGCACGTAGCTAATTTTTCTGTTTTTAGTAGAGATAGGGTCTCAAACTCCTGAGCTCAGGTGATCCATCCTTCTCAAAGGGGGTTTAGATTATATCCATTAATATTTAACATATTTGAAATTAAAACTCAGAAAGGTTGAAAATATTCATTAAATATTAAAATAACAAAAATAAGGCCATTATTATTCCATTGACATAAATAACATATTCTGTTGAAACTTGATATATTTTCCAGAATAAAAACAATTAGTTTAAAAGTGGTATTGTTCTATTATTTTTGCAAAGCTCTTTAATGTCTGCCTTAATAGAGGACAGCTACATTCTTATACCTGCCTCAAATTCGATTTGTCATATCTCATGATTTGGGGTGAAGGATATAAAATACTATAAACTATTCAGTTATGTTATTGTAATGTTCTTTTCCAAGAGAACACCAAAAGTAAACACATGGCCATTTACGAACAGCAGCATTGTGGAATTTGAAAAAATATTGATGAACAATTCAGTCTTGGATAAATTAAAATCCCTTGCTCTATATCGAATCTTTTACTCATACAAAGTTGTATCATAATAGGCATTGGTCATTTGGAAAAAACTGGCTCAGAGAGTTATGTAGATCTTCCAAATGTTGCCACATTTCATTTTACAATATGAAAAAATATTCATTAAAGTCATCATCAATCTCATCAGAAAAGTCTTTACCTATTAGGAAGCTGTCCAGCTCATGGTGGCAGAGAAAAAAGCTTTCCAAAATTACAATTTTTGCTTGAAGGCTCATATTTTGTCATTGTCAAAAAGTAGCGTTAGTTGTTTTCCTTGAAGTCACAGACTTACTTCGTTCATTTCTGAGAAAATGTCTGCCGATACCTAAGTCTGATGAACCGTAATTTGACCATCATTTCTTCATTGGAGGGAAAATGGTGGTCTGGGAAAATAATAGATGACTCAGCTTGTAACTCAAACAGTTGCACAAGATCTTTTCCTGAATATAACCACCATATTTACTCTGCAACAGAAGTGTTTTTTGTACACAATCTTTTTACATAAAATAATAAAAAGATACACACCCAAGGGTAAATCTTAACAAATTAACAATTTGTAGTGCTTCATCAGGCCTTCTTTAAGTAAAGCAAGCTTTTAACTTACTTGTTTAATTCAGTTTTTTAAATAATATGTAAAGAAAAAAATAATATGTAAAGAACACCGTGATTCTAGTACAATTTGGTGCCACTTGACTATGGCTGAGGTACCGGCTATTTTACCCACATTTGCTTTGCACTATCAGTAAAAATTTCAATAAAGCAAAGATGACAAATAATACTTCAGTATTATTGTGATACCAGTTTTGACTTTATCAATAGCCTGAAAGAGTTTCAGAGACTGACTCCAGGCGGTCAATGGACCCCACACGTCGTGGACTGCTGCTCTAAGCCAATTGTGCATATCCCATTCACAGGGATCAGGAGAGGATTCACCTCTGCCCAGCGACGCGTAAAGGATGTGTGGTTTTCTGGGAAAGGTGGCCCTGATGATGGAAAGACACGTTGGCTGAGGCAGCCAGCTGCTTCCTGCAGATTTTGTCGCCATCTACGTGTAGCATCTCACTCCCTGGCAGCCACCTTCTATGTGGATAAATCAGGCTGCAATTAAGTCATACTGAAGAGAATGGCACGGCTTAAAATGCAGAAAGAACCTGAGTCCTTCATGATGTATTAACTCACCGAAATCACCAACTTTAGGGTTATTCTAACTCAATTTCTTGCTTTGGAATTTGGTAAATCTCCTTTTTGGCTTTCTTATTGCTTGCAATTAAAATTATCCAAACTAGTACTGAGACAAACTTTCCTGTTTTCCATTTGACTGAAGCTACAGCATGAAGAAAGGAAGGCGGATTCATTAACTAGCAAGAGAAAAATGTCACGAGTTAATAATTTCCCCAACAATATTATGTAAGAAAAGAAATAAGTGACGGTTACAATATTTTGAAATTTTAAAATGAAGTTTATTGGAGCAGATGGTTCCACTCAACAACACCTAGCTGGCTTGAGATTCCATAGAGAGCACCACGTTCTCTCCAGTGAACAAATTAACTGTGCCACAAGAGCATCAGGCTTCAAAAAGAATACAAAGTTTTCTTGACCTAAGTCATAGCTGGAAGGTTCTCCCCTTCTTGAATACATTACATATTTTTCTATGAAGGAGTTAGCTCATAAAGTACAATCACTTCCTGTATTACGTTTTTGCCACAGATTAAAATTGAAAGAGCCCCAAAGTGTGAAAGAAATCTCATATGTGAATGAAATGTGTTGTAGGTGAAAATATTATTTAAGCAAAAATGTAGATCACAACTCCTCACCCGATCTGTCATGATTCACTAATTTGTTTTGAATTTTCAAATATCTGGGAGGCAAAATTATATCTCAAATGGTGAAAAAGGGAAATAATGACATTTAGAGTCATTATTTTAGTATTGATTCAATCCTTCAAGAAAAGAAAATGTAATCAGAAAACCATACTATTGAGATGATGAGCTTCTTCCTTTAATGGTTTCTAGAAGCCAAAATGACTGTGTGAAAATGAGAGTGAAAATGGTTTTAAGGTACTGTTCAACTTGGTTATTAAAACATGGCTCAGTTAATGGCGTTGCTAATTACCAAAAGACTTCATTTCTGGATCACCCTTGAACATGCTATTGCTACAAGACTCTAAAAATATTTATTCATTTTATTGCATATATCTCTTTAACAATAGTATTAGAATAGCCATATTCCGTGAAAATAATCATAAAATTGTGGAATTACATTTGACTTTTAAAAACTAAAAATACCTTTCCAATAAAGAATATTCAAAGAAAATATTCACTATTATATTCAGTATATACATTAACTCTAAAGGCTTCCCAGCTTACTATTATTTTTTCTACACTCTCTTCTCATTCTATGTAAAATCATATATTTCTTTTTCATCTGTATAATGAGAGGATTGGTCCAGTTCAATAATCTTTTTGTACTTCACTAGCTGAAAACTAATTCTCATTTCAAGATTTAGTTTTTCCTACAATATCTAACAAATTACCCAGAAGTAAGATAAAATTGGGTGATCAAAGTCCGAGGGTCTTATCTACGCCAGATATCTGATGAACACAGTTGCAGATAATTCTTTATGTTAGTCTTAATCCTTTCTAAGGGGATTAACAACAGTGTTAATCAGGGTACTTAGGAATGTGTTAAGCTCCAAACTCATCTCTCAATGTTCTGAAAAGCCAGAAGAGAAAGCTAACATTGACAAAGAATTTACAGTGTGTAATGAGCTGTACACGGTCAACCTAACTGATTGCTCCAAATAACCCTAGAAAGCGCTACTATACATTCCATTAGAGAGAAAAAATCTTTGAAGAAGGGCACTGAAGAGGAAAAGTCTGATGCTTTAAGTATAAAACAGTTCAAGAAGTTTGATAACAGCCAGGACTGGGGCATTCAAGGCTCAAAAAGGCTCAGGTAGGAGCCCATATCTTCTAGACTGCTAAAATTGCTCTGTTTACTTCTGCTTTATCCTTAAATCACGTTTTTTTTTTTTTTTTTAATGATTAAATAATACCTTATAATGCAATGATTGCTAAAACAAAACAAAGCAACACATCCCATTTCCTCCCTGAAAAACCCTTCTCATTTACATTTTGATCATAGGAGGGCCTCAAAATTGCATTAATAACCCAGGAATAATTGTTCCTTATGGCTAGAATATATTCAAAGACTTTTTGATTCTCTTTGAAGCAATCCCACTAGAAAGTTTGCATGGCTTTTTTTTTGTCTTGAATGTGGCAAGAAAACGAACCCAAGTATTGCTCAAGCGGTCTGCTTGAATTACTTTTGAGCTTAACTATCTATTCAGACGGTAAAACAAATAGCTCTGGAATAAGGAAGGAAATCCCACCTGCATTATGCCCTGGCCTCTTTAGACTGTACCGTGCTTGGGCTCAACTCACATTCTTCATTTCCAGGAGGTAGTAACTCCCATGTTCCACACAGTGCAAATGAAGTTGTAATGAGTTCACTGCATTGTTATTTGAAAACTCATTTATTTTTATATTGAATTTCTGATATATTGATTTCTGAATTTTATATTGTTATGTCTATCTTCCAAATGTAGTTACTTTTCCTAGATGGTTATAAAAGTAACTCCTGTTCAATTATCCATACTCTTTTCTTATCTGGGGACTTCCTCTTGACCACGCCACCATCCCACCTTCCTCATGCCAGGGTGGTTCTCTATTAATCCTGCCATCACTAGCCTAGTCTGTTCAACTGTCCTTCACAAAATTAGCACAGTGAACTTGTAGTCACAGCAATGAACAAACATACTTGTTTACAGGGAGGTATGGGCCTTCTTAGTCCTGTAATCAAACCACAACCATGTGGCTCCTTCTTTCTCACACACAGCCCTGCTTGTTGGTGTGCTCCTTCTGTCATCAGCCTTCACTGGAGGGCTATTCTTCACCCGCTGACCGCTGGTTAAAGCCTGTGTTCTCTCTCTTCTGAGCCATTTGTTCAGAAGCCTTTTTTGCATGTCTACCTGTCTGTCAAAGACAAATTCGAATTCCAACTCCGTCAAGACGCTTCATCCTCGCTGTCCCAAGTGGGCGTGGATCTCTCCTTCCCATCATAATATGGTATTGTGTTTATTTCTCTAATTGAGTATTTATCACAGTCTTCCTCGAGACTGAGTTATTTATGACTGCTTCTCCCATGGTGAAGTGCACAGAGGTCAAGGACCATGTATAATTTATACAGTCAAACCCCCAAAAGCTCAGCATTAATCATTTGCATATGGTATCCACAACCAAGTATTGGCTGAAATAAGCTAAACTGAATTTAGAATACTTTAAATTTGAACTGATCTTACATTCAACTGCAAGAACAAAGAAAATAATTTTAAAACCTAAATATACCTTTGATTACTTTCATAATAATTGTGGATCAAAATTACTTTCAAAGTATAGGGTTCAAAATAAATTTGGGGACCAAACTTTTTCATCTCCATCTGGTTTCCATTCATACTCTGATAAAAATAGGAAAATATTATTTTCCCTAGATTTCTCAGACTGTTCATTTACTAATACCATGGTAGTCTTAAGTGTGGCATGGGAGTCAACAATGACTTGAGAAGCAGAGAAGCACTGCCATCATATGTTCTGTAAGAACCCCCACCCCAGCCATCACCACCAGCACCACACACATACAAACCCTAGTTGCCACACAAATACAATTTCTCAAGTAATTTCTGATTTCTAGAATTTCTGGAGAGTGAGTAAATACAATAGAACCTCCATAGCTGGCCACCTCCCCACATTGACCACCTCCTTTAATTGACCTAATTTTTATAGACCAGACATGCACCACATGTACCTATCAGAACAATAAGCCTAGTTCCTTATGTTGACCACCTCCATATGTTGATCAGTTTGTTACAGTCCTTTGGGTGGTCAACTTAAAGAGGTTCAACTGTAATTTTTAGTTTGGTTTCCTCTTCTAAAAGCTTCACTTGGATGGGAACTGAAGGATTTTCCTTAATGTTATTAAATCTTATCCTCTGGCTTCAATGTTTTCACTACTTATATTAATTTTAAGGCTCAGTACAAGTTAAGTAGAACATTACATCCTACCTGTGAAACAAGAATAACCTAGATGTTTATAATTGGACTTTTATTTTTTTTCTGTCTTTCAAGGTTTATTTTTATTTTGAAGCTTCTTGCCTTAGATTTTCATAGCTTTGATCAAGTTAATGATTATACTGTCTTACATCTCCATTTTAATAATCAATAGGGTAAACATTTCACATTATAGGAAATAAAATATTTGCTAACAAATGTGATTCAGGAATTCAGCTTGATATTTTTCTCATAATAAAATAGATTTCATTTTTTTTTTTTCTGATTTACAGGTGAAGAAAATGAGGTTCATATGGGTTGGGTGATTTGCTCAAGATCACGTATGAACTCCTCTATCTGACCTCACTATTTATGAATTTTCCAACACATACATTCACCCAAATAATATTTGTTTATTGATGACCTACTTATTTTTGAAGTACTGTGCTAGCACTAGGGACTAGCCATAAGTAAGGCACACATTAACTTTGGCTTCAGACGACCTACACTATATTAGGAGAATTTGAAAAAAGAAAAATGTAAAGCATTTAATGAATTAGGTGATGACATTTAAGATAAGTTCTCTGAAGGAGAGTTTCACAATGCAATGAAAATGTACAACACCAGACTTAGTTTCAGAAGCAGAGAAGATTTTTGTATACTTTCTTTTGAATTGAGATCTGGACTATGAATAGTAATGAACCAGGCAAGATGGACAAGTATGTGAGGGGAGGGTACTATCTCAGAGAGGCAAAAGCAACCAGGTGTAGGACTCTGGAGCAGAAAAGAGACACTAGTGTAGCACCACACCAAAGAGTTAATTTTAAATTCTGGGATTTGATTCAAAGCTTGTGGAAGAAAATTTTAGCTTTTCCACTTGGGTTCATTGACATTTCTGTAATTCCCAGTTTCCTTTGCACAAGGGGATACAAACCCTTAGTAACAAAAACAACCACAACAACAAATCAGCAATGGCAGCATCAACTGGGAAGTGTCTGGCACATAATTGTTGCTCAGTGGATATTCACCTAGCAAATGAACGAATGTGATGATGATCAAATAAGAGGATAAATTGGGAAAGCCATAATCGTTCATTTAGCCACTCATTTATTTACTATTAATATAATTATTTATTGAATTCTTTTTGTAGACCTAGTAGTACAGAGCTGAATAAAAACCTCTTTGCTACACAATGGTAGTTATTCTTCTTGCTTTGTGTGCTACACAATTCATAAAGCACCTATAAATACTAATGGGTCACTGAGTTCTAACACTCACATCCTTTACAAAGTACCATTTGGATCAAAACTCTAGGAAGAACATATTTTGAAGTACCCAACCATTTTATTTTCTTCCAGCTTAAGTTTTAGTTGTTATTAATAATGGCTTCAAGTAAGCAAGGCTTTCCCAACCGTATGAAATGGAAAATACTGCCTATACTGATGCATAACATGGCTGTGCAGTGGGAGTTTCAGTAGCTGATGTTTAGGTAGCTTCTTGCTGAGAAAAGCTACCTTGCCTTTTATCCCAGAACATCATAACGTATTCTCTGCCACTTGGCTTGATCACTGAGGTGACAACCAACTGGACCAGTGATGGACAATTGGCTGGCTCCTGCCAGTAACCTATAAAGTGGCCAGGCAACTACATTGGGATGGCAATCACTACATTGGGATGGCAATCGCTAAAACCAAGCAAAGCCTCTCGTTCTAATGTGAATGTGAGAGTTATTGTTTGGTCAGTAAGAGTGGGGAGAACAGAAGTGGAGGAGAGCGGCTGAGCCCTAATAAAACAAGAATGAGGTAAGAAGGGCGTTTGTGGATCTAAGGAAGCCCCAGAGTTGATGTCAAATGAGTACAGATGACTCCAGAAATCTGGTTCACTAATTATATTCCAATCTTGAAGAAACATGGTGAATTAGCAGTTCTGGTTTTTCCCCTCAAGAATTAAAAAAATAGTGATACTAAACTTTTCAATTTTCCACCTAATTAAACAAATGCTAATTTATTAAGTTCATATGATCTAATAAAGCCTAAATAGTACACTATGTATAATTTAAGCGTTTACATCAGGAATCCATGTCACCACTCTAGTTTTTCAGAAGATGTCCAAAGGTATTTCGGAATAATTGATTTCAATGGTGATTTCTAGCTTGACCTCCATTTGTGCATCATGACAAAGATCTATGACTGTAACAAATTATCAGAGAGAAGTTTCTGTTCTAACTTGGACACATGATACCAAGCAAAATACTATTTTATATCATCTACACATGAACAAGTAAGTGTACAGGATATACAGGATTATTTCCAATTTGCAGCATTTCTCCCTAACACTACTTGCTGACTTAACATCTATTCTTCAGATGATAAGCACAATTCCATCAGCCAAGAGTTCTGACTTGTAAATCACTAGCAACCACACAGATTTTCTACAAAATCTAGAACTTTTTTTTTTATGGAGGTAGTATTCCAAATGAAAGATAACTATTTTCTTTTCAACACAAAAAACAAAGCCAGGCCAGGTGCAGTAGCTCATGCTTGCAATCCTCACACTCTAGAGTTTGAGAGTCCAGGCATTAGAGACAAACCTGAGCAAGAGAAAGACTCTGTCTCTGCAAAAATTATAAAAATCAGTTTGCTGCACACCTATAGTCTCTGCTACTCCAGAAACTAATGCAGGAACATCACTTGAGCCCAGGAGTTTGAGGTTACGGTGAGCTATGATGATGCCACTATACTCTAGCCTGGGTGACAGCAAGATTGCCTCAAAACAAATCAAATCAAATCAAAACAAAACAAAACAATAAACAATCTATGAAAGTTTCTAAATATTTTAACTTAAAATTTGAAGTGGGAAAGGAAATAAGGTTTTGATATTCTAGTTTCCATATTAAGTATAGTTCTTTTGATAAAACAGCTTCCCAACTGATATTTCTATTTTTTAATCTTGTCACCTTCATTCAGGTAAATTAAAATTAATTAATTTAGGTTCATATTTTTCATTGAATTCAGAGTTTAGAATATAGAGATAAAAATAGTTGAATTCATCTAATATATATTCTTTTAGCTGTAAAAGAAGAATTTCTCCAAAACCCTTTGCCAGAAGTTCAATAATGAGGATTAAGTAACTAATTTGCATCACACTTTAAATAATGGAGTAGTAATTGAAAAAAAAATTACTTTTAGTACTAGTGATTTGATTCCCTGCTTTCGGGGTCTATCACTGATTCCATTAGAGAATCATGCAAATGTCACACTAAAGTATGACTATGGACTATAAGTGATTATTCTTCTATAATTCCATATCAAATCTTCCACAACGTGTTCCCATTCCTTGAGTAACCCACAAGTCATGAATGAGCCTGGAGTAAAAGTATGAAGTCCCACATTCAGCATGAGAAAAATTCTAATGAGCTTTCCGGGATTAAAAGCTATGGTATGAACAGGAGAAGGAGTTGGTACATCGGTTGTGAAAAATTTCTTGCCAAAAAAATTTTTGAGCTTAATTTCGATTTAATCTCTAGATCTAACTACTGACTTATAGGCAATGAAGAAATGGATGCATATATGGAGGTACATTATGAGACCGCAAACAGCTGAATTTATACTCTTTGAATCAATTTTGCCAACAAATAAATTTTGAAGAGGTTAAAAGAGACTTAAAATAACAACAATACTACTAATAAGTAAAGTAAAAATAACAAATAAGACTGTGGTGTCTAACTTGGATGTATCATTTGGGCATAAACAATAAAGAAAGGAAATCATATCCATAAAAATCATGATAGTAATTAAGCTTTAAGATGAACCCACGGGAATTATAGTTGAGCGAGAGGCCGTGGAGAGCCTCTGGAATGACTTGGGGTATTCTCACCTGCTAAAATGAAGGTTGATTGTTTCATCACTTATAATCATTCATTAAGTCGCACATTTATTTCATGCAGTTTTTGTATTTATGTAATATTTAACATGATAAAAGTGTTTTCAAAATAGGGTTTTGCTCAAACTAATATTTATGTCTTAAAGAATTATAGTTTACTAATATATCTCAAATAAGAAAAGTCCAGAATTAAACAATTTTGGGATGCGGTAATGCTGTTTTAGTGATGTAAGCATTTAGGGTCAGATTATCTGCTATTCTCAGGAATATCCCCTCAAGAGAGCAAGAGCATAGGAATACAGAAATATTCTTTTTTTTCAGACAGAGTCTCAAGTTGTCACCCTGGATAGAGTGCCATGGCGTCATAGCTCATAGCAACCTCCAACTCGGGCTCAGGTGATCCTCCTGACTCAGTTCTATTTTTAGTGGAGACGGGTTCTCACTTTTGCTCAGGCTGGTCTCACACTGGTGAGCTCAAGCAATCCACCTGCCTCGGCCTCCCAGAGTGCTAGGATTACAGGCATCAGGCACTGCGTCAGCCTCAGAAATATTCTTTACATGACTTTCTTTCATTTCCTGAAGAGTAAGTGTACAATTATTGTCATTTCTTCATGTAACATCAAAAAGAATTATTCAATGAAACACCTGAGTTTAAAGTTTTTTGTGTATGTGTGGAAAGACTTTAGAAAGGTTATTTTTTTCACTAGATATAGGGCCATTCATATATTTTGTTTTATCTTTTTGGTTTCTATAATTTTTATTTTTCAAGGAATTTATTCATTTGTTACATGTGTTGAATTTTTCTATATAATGTTAATCACAATATTCTCATATTCTCTTCTAATCCTTTTAATGTAGGTAGGATATAAAGTAATTATCTCTTTCACCATGCAATTGATAATATCTATTATTTTTTTCATTAAAAAATAAGCATGGAGGTTTATCAGTTTTGTTGATTTTTACAAAAAAATAAATTTTGCTTTGTTAACTTTCTGTAACATTTTTTTTTCAATTTCAGTGCTTTCTGCTTTTTATTTCCCAAATTTAGTTTCATTTTCTGCCTTCTCAGGAAGGAATTTTAGTTTGTTGATTTTAAACCTTTTTTTCTTTTCAATACAAGCAAATTCAATATTTTTTCTATTTTATTTCTAAAATTTTTCTTTGATTCTTTTTTATGCAGTTTGCTCCTCTGGCGAAATTTGCTATCTTTTCATTCATTACAAACTTATTTCCTTTATTTCACTGAACTATATCTGAGATTCTTTAAAAATAACAAAACATATGAAATAAAAATTATGCTAGAGTGCTTACAATTCTTCAAGAAAAAAAAAAAGAATCTCAAACCAAGACTGAAAAAATATTGTTATAGAAAGGCACCAACAATGTAAATATACATGCACCAAAGAAGTGGTAATTAAATCTGACAGAGAGTCTTGAGGGGTGTTTTTAATCTAATAGTTGAGCAAGATGCTTAGAAATAATTTATTATAATAAGTGAATTAGGAAAGGACATTGCAGCCTGAGGAAGCTTCATGAACTAATCATGAAGGCATTGATGTGCCAAGTGTTAAAATAACATCACTAGTCCACTGTGACAACGGTGCCACAGAAATCTTAATGAACTAGTGAGTAGTAAAAATGCACAATCATTTGGAAAGGAGATTGCAAAATTCCTTGGACACGGGGCTGAGGGTTTTTATATAACAGCATCATCTATGAAGTCAACAGCCTGGAAATCTGTTTGAAAAGCCACACAGATACAAGCCTACCTTCAAGTATGAGACATCTTGTGAAAAGTACTGTACTCATAGCTCAGAATAGAGGTGTCATAGTTTAAAGACCAGAGTTGGCATTTCTGGTTTCAGAGCTTTTCGAAGGAGTTAACAGTTGAATTTTGCCTTGGAATTTTGATCAGAATGCTGAGAACCATGGTCAAGGAAGACAAAATTTGAAAAAGGACAAGAATTTCAAAGCCCAGGTTAATTAGACAGGTAGATGAAAAGACCACATAATGTGAATTTAGAGGGAATTTAAATTTATTAGACATAATTTATAATAGTAAAGTTGTAGTATTTTATCTAAATTTAAATTCAATTAATAATTTATACCGTTATTTCATATAATAGTAAGTGGGGAGAAAGATGTCAATTAGAATATCAATTTGAATCATTAACTATAAGATACATTCTAATTTCAGAGGAGTTGAAATAGCAAAAATTACATAAATGAGAAATAATGGCATATCTAAAGCAAACTCCTATAATATACATTTTACCATACAAATATTTAGCTTTTGGGGGGGTCTCCAAATGAATAATTCATTTAAAAGATACAAAGGTGTCAACTTGCATACAACTTAATGGCTATCCAGGTGGTTGTTCAAATAATTTTTGTCAAAACCTCAGCTAGTGTGAGTATAACACAACTTTTTCAAACAGCAGGGCAAAATCAAAATGTTAACATTGCTGTGTGCTTAAGAAATGGTGAGGGAATAAAGGTTACTCCTGAACTTGTTTGTATGATGCTCATATCATAGAATAAAGAGTCCTTTTGTATCTTTGCAGAATTCCAACAATTCTATTCTCTGGGCAATGCCAAAAAACTAATAGAAATCAGTTACATTTTTTTTTTCTCAATTACTGTATTCCCCTCTGCCCACTCAGAAAGTAACAACCTTGGGAGAATAAAATTTTACATTGTAAGTTCAAATTTCCAATTAAAAGTCATTCTCCGTATGACTCTGACATGTTTTTCTTTATTTTTTCCCATAAATTAGCAAATTGTGGGCTTAGCTTTAAACACAGTGGCTCCAAGGGTCCTACCACATGTCACTTAGTCTGACCTTTAGAGGAAAAAAAGCAGTTTGATTATTTCTCTTTCAAAATAAAAAGGCAAAATGATCATTATGTTTCTGTACATAACAGAAATTGCACAGGATGTAATGCACCTTCAGCAAGTTGGATAGCTTGTAAGTAGTAATTATTTTGTTTTGTTTTTGCATGAACCCACAAAATTCATAATCATATAGTAAACTTGGTTTTTACTATTCTCCTTTGGAAAAAGACAAATGTGTTTCTTCTGAACAGATACTCATAAAAAAGAAGTGCAGAGAATGAAAATTTAACAGCTGAGAAATTATAAATAGATTCATTTATTCATTAGTTTCTATTCAGGATGTGGATATAGCTATGTGCATAAATATGCATCTTGAAACTAAGAAGCTATGGAAGACTCTGCCATCAAATATGCGAAAGTTCACTTGAAAAATTAGGAATCCTGTAAAATTCTCAATTCATCAATTATATGTCTATATGACACTGAAAGTTGTAATGAAATATTAAATATTAAATCATTAGACATTTTATTTACATAATCTCAAGTGAACAATTTGTTTGCTCTTTCACTGAAATGCTTAAAGACTGCAAAAAAACCTGTGCCACAGATATGTTTCTAATTTTAAGTTTAAGCTTATAAAATATTTTCCATTAAAATATGAGATTATGCATTAAAAAATCTCAGACCTTCCTTTTCTTACAGATTATAAAGTCTTTATGTAGGCTTGGCACCCATAGCACAATGTTTACGGTGCCAGCCACATACACGGAGGGTGGTGGGTTTAAGCTGGCCCAGGTCGGCTAAACAACAAATGACAATTGGAACAAAAAATAGCCGGGCGTTGTGGCGGGCGCCAGCTACTTGGGAGGCTGAGGCAAGAGAATCGCCTAAGCCCAGGAGTTGGAGGTTGCTGTGAGCTGAGACCCCACAGCACTCTACCAAGTATGACATAGTGAGACTTTGTCTCAAATAAAAAAAATGAAAAAATAAAATCTTTATGTATATGTCTCAAGAATGTAGAATGAGATGTATATATGCATCTGATTTAGTTAACTTGTAATGCAAGTACCCAATGCCATGTTTATATTGTCTATTACTATTCCAGTTGATGATACTTTTGTTGATATTAAAGAATAATAATCAAAAAGGTATATTATGCCTATTTGCAATTCATGTATAATCTGTAATTTGGGGGATCAATAGTGTCACCTTTCTAATCCATCTGATCTTAGAATAAATAGTTAAATATTTAATTTCATTTCCATGCATTTTCATTTCACTAATGTGTCACCAGAAATTTTGCTGAAGCCTGAAGCAGCCATACACGTTAGAGAATGGACTAATTTCTGTGTGTTTGGAGGCAGGCAGTACAAATGTCAACTCAAAATATCTTATAGGACGAAGAAAATCTACAACAGATCAGAGGGAGTTGTGCTAAAATAGGGCAGCTCCCAAGTTTGTGACCTTAGTGGCTAGATGACTTAATGGAGGATGCAAGTTCCTTCCATCCTCACATTCTACCGTTTTTCATGGCTCACCTTCCTCTGCAGGGCAGTTGCCCTTGTGATTTCAGAGGCAGCTTCACGTGTGTTATTAACACCTGACAAATTATAGAAGCAAAAGATGGAAGTCTTTCTCCAGGGTACTTTTCGTGGCAGATGGGGGAAGCATGACATAAGTCCCTGGATCTCTAGCACTCTTCTGTAGGTCTTCAGTGGCCCGAATTGCCCCTGTTCTTACACTGGGCACTGACAAACACGGAAGGCGTGGCCACAGTTGCCCAGTGAAGCACAGGATTATGGAGAAGATGCCGGAATGCTGAATAAACTAGACATTCTCTAAGTAAGAAAGGTGGGCTGAATACTTGTTGAGTTGGAGAAAAAGAAACAGAGAATAAGCTTTTATTCTTTTTAGCAAAGTATCTCAAGAATGGAAGAAAAAGTATCCAATGTACTCAGCCCTACTATGAAACCAATTTATAGGTTTCATATGAAAGTTATAACCCTTTTATAGCCCAAGAAGAAGGGAAAAGGGGAGAAGGAGGGGAGCGGACGGGGAAGGACAGGTGGAGGAAGGGTAATCAATGGGACCACACCTACCCTACGGTGCATCTTACAAGGGTATATGTGACATTTACTAAGTGTAGAATATAAATGTCTTAACACAATAACTAAGAAAATGCTGTGAAGTCTATGTTAAGCAGTTTGATGAAAATATTTCAAATTGTATATAAAAACAGTACATTGTACTCCATGAATGCATTAATTTACACAATTATGGTTTAATAAAATAAAAAACAGAAAGGAAAAATAGTACAAATTAATAATTTTACTTCTAAAAAGTGTATGTATGCATTCAGTATAGTCTGTATCAGGGTATCAGGGTCAAACATCCTCTTTACTGGATTGGCCATGATTCTAAACTTCTTTTCCACTTGTTTTATTTGATCCTATGTTGCATTATTTCATTCTATATTGCTTTGACTCCTTTACATTTTTTAAAATCTATCCCTTCATATAGTATTATCTTCCTTGTTCCTTCTCTTCTCTTTCCTCACTTTCTGTCTTAACCATCTCCTTTCACTTATGTTTCTTACTGGCCATTTGCTTACTTTAATACCTTGAGACTCTGATAGGTCCTAAATCTCTTAATGCCTTTCCTACTTAACGGTCTTCCCTGTGCTTAGCTAAGCACATGCTAATTCATTGAAGGTTCTCATTTAAAGAAATTAGAGTTGAGAACTGCATTAAGTGGAAGAGGCCAGATGGTGGCACTGTGGAGCATCATGCTCGATGTGATTTCCAGGACACAGAGCTCAAAGTGCCTGTCTGGTTATGTTATTTACCACTAAAGAGAGTCCTAATTTTGATATTTGATAGTCTAGAACTTGTTATACAAATGTATCTTAATCTAAACTGGAGCAGATTCTTTACTACAAAATAGATACATTCCTGGGGTGTTGGTTATTCTGTTTATAATAGTCCTAGAGAATATTTGTTGTCACTGTTTAGTCTATTTCTATCTTTGTTACAAAATATATATCAAATATTAGGACAGGATAAGTAAGTCACCTGTGTGGTATAGCTTAAAAGTGTTAAATATCCTGGCTACTTAATCTGAGAAGCAAAAATGTTTGCTCTTGATTTGTGAAAGGTAAGGAGCTTCACTCACTCTGAAAGTATTCATCAGGAAATGCATAGAATTAGTAACATTGATGAGGGTTAAATATGTGAGGTATGAATAACAGCTTGTTCCATATGGGAAAGAAAACACTTGGGCAAAGGTAGGGGAAACAAAGATTTCTCATTAACTTACTTACCTAGTAGCAGAGTATGATCCAGTAATAGGTATGTGACACCGGTCTGCCAAATTATAACCTGCAGATATTGGACGGCATTACTCACATGGGTGGACATTTCCACCATAAAATACCAAGGACAATGTAGTTCTTATAGCCAACCCTATTCCCTTGTTCCATCTCTCAGAACTTGGTTGTCCTCAGGCCTTTTACAACATGCATATTGATGATCTTTTCAAATAATACCAAAATGTAAGCACTAAGGGCAAGATGGTGTGAGTTAACTTTTCCATCTCAATAGAACTGAGATACGAGCAGTGCTACTAGCAGACTGTATGTCTTAGAACATTCCAGTTGCTATAACAAAACATCTTAAACAACAGAAATTTATTTCTCACAGTTGGGCAGGGGTGCCCAATCTGTTGGCTTTTCTGCACCATGTTGGAAGAAGAAGAGTTATCTTGGGCCACACATTAAATAACACAAATACTAATGAAAGCTGATGACAAATAAAAAGGGGGAGGTCTGTGCACAATTTTCGTAATATGCGCCACCACAGATAAGCAAAATAGTCCTCACCTAATCTGCTGTGGCCAGTGGTCTGTGGGTTGGATTCCCTTGGAGGCTGGGAAGCCCAGGATGAAGGTGCTGACAGGTTCATTACCTGGTGAGGGCTCACTTCCTGGCTCACGCAAGACACCAGCTTGCTGCATCTGTCGTGACAGAAAGGGCAAACAAGCCCCTGGGCCCCTTTTATAAGGGCACTAATTCCATTCATGAGGGCAGATGCCCTGTGAGCTAATCACCTCTTCATACCACACCTTGAGGGTTAAAATTTCAATATATGAATTTTAGTGAGAGGAAAGAACATTCAGATCACAGCACTACACCTTTAGTTTGGGCGCTCAAGTCTGTATAGTGAGATTCTGAAAATTAAAAATAGAATTATTGACATTATATTTGTATAACTTGATTCTCTCATCATCTCACTCCTCAATGCTGACACAATGAGCAGTATAGTAAAATACTCAGAGAAAATTTGTTGCTATATCTTGAACATACAAGAAATAGGCTCAGAAAGTCTTAAAAATCAATATTTAAGATCTATTATAAACTGCCCTTAAATAAGAGGTAATGGTTTCTGAATAAGCAATTTTATAGAACATCTTTCCTTCTCATGTTACTTATGTTACTGATACAACAACTTTGTACTAAAAGGGGGCAATAAGTCAATCATAGGTTAATTATAGAATTGACATTATCCAAAGGCCAAAATGCCAGAAGGGATTATTTAATAATTTATAAATGGAAAGCCAGAAATATTGTTTATATTTACAACTTCTTGCTTTTCAAGTACACGCTACTGATATTTGGCCATCTGAAATTTGATTTCCAAAACAATTTAATTATTGTTTATCAGGTCATGGGTCAACCCAAGTCAAAATATTAGTAAAAAAAGTTCTTATTTATATTAAAAACTGTGAAAATCATTGAAATCTTTTAAGATTTTCAAACTCTGTCATAAAATAGATGTGTTATTTTATGAGAGCAATTAATTTTTAATTGAGAACTTTCCACACTAATAGGACACTTAGGAGAACTTTAGTTTTGCTAACTACACTTTGATGATTATTTATTTAGTTTTCTATGAAAAGGGGAAAGTAATCCATATCTCACTGAGCTCTATTAGGATGAATGGAGTAGTAAATGGGAGACCAATAACATGTTGCCTAGTACATGTTTCATGCTCAAAAAATAAGACAAAAATGTTTTTCTGGTTGCTTCTCTGTGACAGGCAGTATAATCGGCCCTAGAGAGGTGCATGCCCTAATTCCCAGAACCTGTCAACCTTATGGGACAAGAAGAAATTTGTAGATGTGATTAAGTTAAGGAATCTAAGATGGGGAGATAATGATGAATTATCTATCAGGTGGGTCCAATATAGTCAGAAGGATCCTTATAAGAGAGAGGGAAGAGGGCTGGGGTCAGAGAAAGTCTACGACTTGTGGTGACAATGTGGAGGAAAGCAGGATGAGAGAGGGAAGATGCTGCTACTACCTTGGCAAGTCCAGGAAGGAGTCAGGAGCCAAAGAACACAAGCGGCTTCTAGAAACTGGAGAAGACAGCAAAACAGCTTGGCTCCTCCGCCTTTCTTGTTCACACTTTCATTTAAGCACCATGAGGCCCCATCTTAGATTTCTAACTTCCAGAACTATAAGATAATGAAAGCTGATTGCTTTAACCCACTGTGTGGTGAAGTGTTAGAGCTGAAATAGGAAACTAACAGTCTTCCTCGTCTATGACCTAGGCCTAGACTTTCTAGGACAGTTTCTCAGTTTTTCAGTATTAGGCACATTCTCTGACTATGAGACCATTACTGGGTTTATTTCACTGCATTTTCAACCAAAAAGAGAGGGGCGGAGAGGAGAGAGAAAGAAGAAGAAAGAAAATAATGAAAGTGCAAGAGCAAGAAAACAAGGGTGCAAGCCAGTTAAAGCCAGTTAGAGCAAGAGATGTGTTGAGAGGGCAACATAAAATAATGGAACACTTCAGGAGAGAGGAGGGAAACTGCAGACATTCTGTGCTGCTGGTGAGAAAGCTGGATTGCAGGACAAATGGCTACTACCCCAGTGTTATGCGTAATCAAGTCGTAAATTGTTTAAAAAACATCCAGCATTGCTTTAAGGAAAGAACAAAAGAAATAAAATACCTGTGGTCCTCTTCTTCTGAGAAAATCATGATGATGAGAACCGTTTGGTCATTTCCAAGATGTAGCAGGTCTGTGGAGAGATGGAGGCCATGCTTTTGTTTCCAGAGCAGCCTTTCCAGTGCTGAGTATCACTGAATCCTTCAACTGAGCTCTTCCTCTTTCGGTATATGGTTGTTCTGGGAGGAATAATCCAATTCTGCTGAGTCGCAGGGAATTAAGGCAGATGTAGGAAACACTGTTGGAAATGAAGTATGTTCTTCAAACCATCTTTGAGAAACACGTGACTCAAGGGCCTACTTCACCAGCCTCCGTACAGGACAGTGAGTTTGGCACCTTGTCCACCAGGAGGCAATATTGAGACGCTTTCCCTGCCACTTAAAGCCCAGACTTGCTTAGAAAATACAGTGTGGTTACAGCCACATAAAATAAAGTGTGGTTATTTCTCAAGAAAAAAAATAAAAGTTTGCCATTTGCTCACAGATTTCATTTAGTGCTTTATTTTGCTTTCTTTTAAAACATAGATCGTGGGAAAAGAGGAAAACAGGTAACTTACTATTACATAAATGAGCTTCCTTAGTTTTTTACTCATTCCTGATAAGCAGATTTTTAGAGAGAGAAATTGGAAGAACTGTAGTCTGTGTAGAGACACAAAATAACTGAAGGTAAACATATTTTAAGACCCTAGAAAAAGGAAGCTGGAAGCCTTTTCTCTCCCATCTCCAGCTTAAGATAGAAGTGGACTGATAAAAACGAAAGAATCGTAGGAGATTTTGTTTTTAGGGCAAAGCTCAGCCAACTTTACTTCCCCTATGATGAATTACTACTCATTCCTAAAAAGAGGCGAGCTTTGGAGCAGCCTGATCTCTAAATTACTTTACCCTTGCACTTCAACTTGCTCCTTTATTCTCCAGTATATAACTACCAAGGTGATAGCAGATACCTTTCATTCCCTCTTAAGAAAGAAGTTTTTGTAGCTGAATTGCTCTTAAGCTTGTGTGCCTGGTTCCCAGGGCTGACTTTGCCCGGGCTTTTTATATATTTGTTATATTCTGGACAACTCACCTTATGTTCAGCTATATACATTCAAAGAGAAGGGAAGACATGATGTTTTCATCATTTGGTCTCTAAATCTGTCATTGCTCTCCTGTGTGCATTAGCTACTGCTTTGTAACAAGCCAATTACCAAAAGCACCATTTATTGCTCCTGGGTCTACAGGTTAGCTTGGCAGTTCCTTGGGTCTCTGCTGGGCTCAGTTAGGGAAAAGTTATCTGACCTTAGCTGGTCTTTTGCACATTCCACAGAATCACGTGGCTGCAGAGAAGTCTAGGATGGCCTCAGCTGGTGCAACAGGGATCTCTTTACACGGTTTTTGGCTCCATCAGGCTAGCTTGGTTTTGTTCACAGGGCAGCGACAGAGTTCCCAGAGAAGGCATGGAAATGCCTACAGCCCCTGAAGTCTACCTTGGACCTGGCACATCATTACTTTCTCTATATCCTATGGGCCAAAACAAGTTAGCCGGAGGCAAGGAAGATAGACAGCATCTCTCTTAAAGGGAGGAATTGGGTAGGGCCTCTTAGGGAGAGAGAAAGTACAGGGAATGCTTTCAAAATTAACTGACACATCTCCCTGGGTAGAAAAACCAGCCCATGCCCTGTCAGTGCTTTAACAAAGAAACTTATCCTAAACTGGATTCTGGTTTTGAATATACTGGATTTGCTTCAATGGTTTTGACAATCCAGATGTCAATCTTAGAAAACACAGTCTACCTCTTAATGTTTACTATTCCCAACTTCCCCCTAATGTAGTGGAACTCCTGCCTGTAAGTAAATGAAATCTAGTGTATGGATTCTGATTCTTCACTTCATCAGAATATACCCTTGTTTTTGCAGTGCCTTTTAATTGAAATAGATTTTAAAACAACAAAGACCTAACAAACCAAATCTCTGATTCCTCTTTAAATCACTTTGCTTATTTTCATGGTTCTTGCATCAGTCTATTCTGGATGGGAGGGTTTTGTTACCTCTTGTACATGTGCAACTAAACTGTGTCAGTTAATAAGACAAGAAAATTTTGCAAGATGAGCCCTTGGTGATTTTTACCCCCTTTGGAGCCAAGGAAGGTTATTTCGTACCTAGAATATTCTCTAGAACTCTAAAATATCTTCATGTTTTAGACTGAAACTGCCTTTGTTTCCTTCTGATAAGTGTGAGTTTTCTTCTCAGAGACCTCGGGAGTGGACCCTTCATTCGATATTTCAGGGCGTCTTCCCCTAATCAGAACATCTGACTAATAGCTTGGCCCCCAGTTTGTTTCCCTAGCTTCTCAAGGCTTTCTGTGGCTCTGGGTGTTATTTTTCACATGAGTAATGTGTAAAGAAGTGAACAACTTTACATAACACTTACACATTCAGTTCTCCAGATAGCTGCCATTTCTCTTTCAGAAGAAAATTTACTTCTTTCCATGTGGTCATTCCAGGTTGCAGAGCAAGGAACTTCTATGTAATAATGAGATTAAGAAAAAAATCTCACATAAAGGATATACAAGTAGTTCATAAAGATACGTTTTGTTTTCTCTCCTTCCTATATTTTCTTTAAATACTTTTAGTTTTACTTTATTTTGACATATTTATGCCAAAAAATGCTTGGAAAGGACTCAGTTATACAATGCATTCTTGTTAATCATTTATAAAGGGCCACTATCACCTCTGAGGGTTTCTTTAGTGTTAATTAATTATGAATACACTAGACAGAAAGATTCTGTTCATGAATGAGGAAAAGTCGTGGATAAAATCCCAAAACCAGAGACGTTGGTGTGGATGTGGAACAAAGGGAACACTTCAGCACTACTGGTGGGAATGCACACTAATACGTTCCTTTTGGAAGGATGTTTGGAGAATACTTAGAGATCTAAAAATAGACCTGCCATTCGATCCTAAATTCCTTTACTAGGTATATACCCAAAAGACCAAAAATCACATTTTAACAAAGACATCTGTACCAGAATATTCATTGCTGCTCAATTCATAATTGCTAAGTCATGGAAGAATCCCAAGTGCCCATCAACCCACGAATGGATTAATAAATTGTGGTACATGTATACCACGGAATATTACACAGCCTTAAAGAAAGATGGAGACTTTACCTCTTTCGTGTTTACATGGATGGACCTGGAACATATTCTTCTTAGCAAAGTATCTCAAGAATGAAAGAAAAAGTATTCAACGTACTCAGCCCTACTATGAAGCTAATTTATAGCTTTCATATGAAGGCTATAACCCAACTATAGCACAAGAACATGGGGAAATGACAAGGGAGGGGAGGGGAGAGTCAGGGTGGAGGGAGGGTAATTGGTGGGGCCACACCTTCGGTGCATCTTAGAAGGGTACAGGTGAAACTTACTAAATGCAGTATACAAATGTCTTCATACAATAACTAAGAAAATGCCATGAAGGCTATGTTAAACAGTTGGATGAAAATATTTTAGATTGTATATGAAACCAGCACATTGTACCCTTTGATTGCACTAATGTACACAGCTATGATTTAATAATAAAAAGAAAGGGGGGGGGGAAATCTTTTCTTCTTCTTTTCATCACACAATAGCTTGCTTCTGAATTTCCTATAAGTGATGAAGTGGCTCTTTCTCTTTTAAGAGGCAGTAATCCTTCCCTATAATAACTAAACAATGAAAAAAAAAAACAGCTACAATACATGTTAGGGTTTCTTGCCCCCCTTATTCTGGACTCATTCTCCAAAACTTTTAATTTTTCAGCAGGAATAAAGTGCTGAAGTTATTCCAGCCAGAGGCACACACATTCCTCTATTGAACTTCTATCTTGAGTCCCTGCTTGCTTTTATATTCCAGAGAAGCAAGCCAGAACAATCTTCATTCCTTTTTGTTGAGCTACCACCTATGAAATGCTCATATAGCATTGTTTCCATCGGGCCTGACTTATTGTTCCAGTATTAAGCCTCTTCCTCATCACTGTGGCCAACCATTTTTGAGCTCTTACTGGGACTCAAGGAGAAAAGTTGAATTGAATCTCTCAGTATGCAGCTGCTTGAAGGCTTTGCCTTAGGGTGAGATGATGAGAAACTGCTCCCAAGTGCAAGGCAACAACTCTTTCACAGCTGCCTTTTTTCCTGCCAGACAGTTCTTTTCATTTCTTTGGGAAAGAGCTGTTTGTTACTATGGTTATTTTTGTTGTGTTGCAGGGAGATGTAAAAGCAGAGCCGTCTGCAGTTCTGCCTGTGAAGCTGGGAGGGCAGGAGATTCTTCAAGGTGCAGACGTCCAAGTAATCATCTTCATCCTCCCTCAGTCCAGACCTTTCCCGGGTCCTGCCAGATGGGCCAGCTGCCTCTTTTATTAAAGTTTCACCCAGGAATCCTAGGCCACCAACTTTCTGCATTTTGCTTCGATAACCTTATCCCATCTACTTTCCTTCAAGTAGAGTTTTAACTTGCTGACTCCTTCACCCACGCCTGCCCCAAACCCAAGGAGGTTACCCACTCTCCTTTGCAATTATGTTGTAAAACTTGTTATTCTAATTCTCTAAAATTTTAAATGAACCTGAAGAGACAATAGACTTGTCTAACTTAGCGAATATAGATTATAAGACCCTCAGTTAAATTATAATTTCAGATAAGCTACAATGTTTTTAAAAAGTATGAGTATATCCTATGAAGTATTAGGAATATACTTATATTGCAAAAAGTATTATTCATTTGCAATTAAGATGTAATGAACATCTTAGTGTTTATCTGATAACCTTATGATATGAGCCTCCCCTGCACATTCAGGCTGCCGTCCTTTTTTTTTTTTTTTTTGAGACAGAGCCTCAAGCTGTCACCCTGGATAGAGCGCTGTGGCATCACAGCTCACAGCAACCTCCAATTCCTGGGCTCAAGCGAGTCTCCTGCCTCCATCTCCCAAGTAGCTGGGACTGCACGCGCCCGCCACAACGCCCGGCCATTTTTTGGTTGCAGCCATCATTGTTTGGCAGGCCTGGGCTGGATTCGAACCCGCCAGCTCAGGTGTACGTGGCTGGCGCCTTAGCCCGCTGAGCCACAGGCGCCGAGCCAGGCTGCCGTCCTTAAGTAGAACCTTCTCTTAGGTTTATGAAGCTTCCTTACTTTTCTCCAGTAGTCCCAAAACACCTAGAATATATGAGAGTAGGCCCCAGGTAATTTCAACTTCCTTATAATCTTTTCATTTCAATGGTAGCTCTTCAGTCATATTTTTTATCACCTTGTTACAGTAAAATATAACATGTGGCTGTTCTAAATGACCTTTCTTCAGCCTTTTTCTGAGACAGTAATAACCTCAAGGCTAAAATCCATGAGCTTATAGGACCATATTTATTAATGTTTACACAGAGCCCGTTTTAAAGTTCAGGTTCAGTAGAAACGATCCTTTCATAGTTCAGGTAATTTTTCCAGAGGGACAAAAGAGGGACATTATTTCTCTTTCACTTATCTTAATTACTTTTTATCATTTTCATTTTAGCTCATCAAAACTTCTTCACTGGAACAAGCAGAGAGCACAGTTATATATGTAGACGGCCAGCTTTATTGTGATGAAATAGAATGGGCTTACTTGATAAGTAGCCATGTTATTCAATTATTACCAGGAAAAAATAAAAGACAATCAGGTGTGCTAAAAACGGCTTCATTTATTTTAGGTGCCCCACATCATTTACACAGTTTGTATACATGACTTAAATAACTCATTCATCCTTTTATTTATCATTGAATTAATTTTTAGTCTTTTTAATTCAGAGGAATACCTACAATTTGCATTGCTTATTGTTTGACATTCTCAATTTGTTAATGTGTCCAGTTTGTTTGTTTTTTGACCTGTTTTGATGTCCTTGTTGCTGTTTTTCACACTGTAAGGTATTAGCCATATGGATACATTGACTTTGCAATTTTTCTGCAGTGAAGTTATTGCCACCAGCACTAGAGTGATGAGGATTGTGGGGTCTTGACCCGTCATTGATTTCTTTGTTAAAATGGAGCAGGGAGTCGTTCTGGGTGATGATTTGACTCTGTTTCCACCTTCTGGAATCCCTGCTGTGGGAGCGGGGTGATTTTTGTCTGCAGTCTGGTTCCTCACCGCTCATAAGAGATCAGTATGGGAATCACTGCATCTCAGGTTCTCGAAGGATAACGGGACAGAAAACTTGTCAACACTGAGTATTTTACTAAATGTGAAGCAAGAGAAAGACTATGGATGAACGGTTGATGAATGGGTGAATAGATGTTGCCATCTATTCCTTTATTCTTCAAAATTAAACCTGTCATGTAAACCAGAACAGGAAGAAACTTGGAACTTATCTGAGTCATTTTATACGTATTATCTACCTTAAATGGCCATCCCCATTCCATGGCACTTTTTTCTCATGCAAATAACTCCCAAAGAAATAGACTTATGCAAATCGTGTCTTTTTCACCAGGATTTTGTAGCGCATGTTGTTATCCAATGTCTTCTTTTTATAAGGACCCAGAGTTTTTTCTCAGATCCTAATGCCGAGAATAAACATATTTCTCCTTGGAAATTTATTTCTTCCTATCTTCTGAATACTATGACTCCTGACAAGATTACATCTCTTCACTGTTGCTAGAGAGCTCAGAGCAAAATGTGTAGATTTGGGGAAAAATTTAGCTTAAAGCTAAAAACACTTTTAGCCTTCAGTACAGAGCCCAGGGCAGCCTTTTATTTTTTGGCATTAATCTCATCCTGGTTTTGTTGTACTTGTCTCTGTTTTAGTCTGATTTTCCCACCTGTATCAGAATTTTTTTAATTTTCTACATACCAAGATTAAAGAAATTCTAAATAAAGCCATATCAAAAATATGGATAATCAATAAAAAGATGAGAATTTACAAAGGTGTAAAATACCAATATGAGGAACAAGGCTTTTATTGTGCATCACTCTTGATCGACATGTGTGTGCACGTATATATATACATACACATATAAATGGTCTTACACATATTTTTGTAAAGTTTATTTAAATTTAAAAATGTGTTACCTTTTTTTATAGAAGGCTACATGGTATCCATCACGTTTTATGAATACATTATAATTTATTTATACTTTCGGACATTTGAGTCTTCTCCAGATTTTTGCAGTTATGATCCACTGTATGAAACTCCCTTTAAAACAAGTCTTTATGTATTTTCTTCATAAATATAGTTCAGTAGTTCTTAGACATGACGGCAAATCAAAATTATTCTACCTAATAATCTCTTTACATCTTTTGAAACAACACTTAAATTCTAGTTTTTTTCAGAGAAAATTTCTAGGGAAGCGAGCCTCTCACTTATCCCATAGAGCATATTCTATTTTTCCATATGTTCCTATAGATTTTTTATGTATCCTTGAGAGATGATAAACTATTTTTAATGTATCTATTTTTATAATCAAGTATTTATACTAAAAAGTGTTTTTAACTAAAAATGTGCATCAAAATACTACACTTGTGATTTTAGAAAGTATACTCCAAGTTCTCCTTCCCCTACGGATATAGAAAACCCAAGAGAATGAAGTTTGTGATCTGGTAATAGGAAAATGCTGAATAATCAGCTAAATCATAAATTTTTTTTAAGTCATCGGCCTGCTGAGGCCCCTTGACACCCACATGAGCTCACTTCCAAAGAGTAGCAAACATTTTGAGGCTCCATGGACACTTGTCCTGTTTCACCTTTGCAAGTGCACAAGGGAAGAGGGTACCACTATAGAAACCAGTAAGAAGTTGGCTCAAATTTTAACAAATTCTTAAATGCAAACGCAGGCTTGTGTTTCCCTTTCGGGTAGCTAGAAGCCACCGGTAAGAGGGGCGTTTGTTTCTGTTTGTAACCTTTTATCAGGGGCTTCCCCAGAGTACTCAAGGGGGAGGCACAACAGCAGAGAGCCCTCTCCGTGACCCAAGAATGCAGGAGGCGACTGGTGGGCCCTGGAGGACAGACATGAAGCACTGGCTGCGTCTGCAGAACTGACGCTACTCTCAAAGGAAAGAGCCCAAGACACTCCTGTCCCCTGGTCCCGGACCAGGTCCATTGCAGCTGTGCAAGAAGTAGAAGTAAAAACTTAACAGAAGAGAGCGGCACCTGTGGCTCAAAGGAGTAGGGCACCGACCCATATGCCGGAGGTGGCGGGTTCAAATCCAGACCCGGCCAAAAACTGAAAAAAAAAACTTAACAGAAGAGACTCTTGTAGGTCCAGTATCTTGTGAAGAAGAGAAAGCAGAGTTCTGTTACCTCTGGGGAGGGGACGGGGAGGTTTCTCTTGCTGCAGACCTAACGTAGATATAAGAAAGAGTTTGGCTGCTATGAGAAAGAGCAATAATAATTAAATAAAAAGACTTTCAAGGTCCAGGCGTACAAGGTGGACAAGGAGAATGAAGAAGTCTCCTTTTCCCACTGCAATATGAGCACCAGAGAATGAGTGACAGTGTGTAGTCTGTCACCAAGGAAGGGACAAGGGCATGCAGTGAGCCCCTGTGGGTGCAGGTGTACAGGGACTTCTGAAAGCCCAGGGGGTACGTGAACCCCAAAACAAACCCTTTGGCATGCTGTGTGCAAATTTAAACAGAAGCTAACAGCAACCCAGGGTGAGAAGACTAGGAAGTAGCTGTCGTGCAATGAAGGCAACAACAGCAATGATAAAATTCACCAATGGACCAGCACAGCTCCCCCCAGGACTGACGAGTCTCCACCCCATCTGCACACACCAGCCTCGCTGAAAGACACACCCAGGCCTTTCCCCATGTGTACGCACCATTTGCCTCAGTTTCTACCGATATTCTGCACACAAAACTTATTCCTGAATAAAAGATTAGATCACAAAAAAAAAGTAAGACTCAAAAAAAATAAAAAATCGGACTCAAACATATTGGAACTAGTAGACAGGAAGTTTAACTATGATTATTATGTTAAGGAATTTAGTAGAAAAGTGGGCAAAATGCATAACCTTTGGAGAACTGTAGCATAAGATATAACAGTCACATGAAAATGCTAGAAACAAACTACGGTCAATTAAAAATGAAGAATTTTTTTGATCGGTTCTTCAGCTGAATAGACACCACTGGGGGGGGGGGAATAAATAAATGTAAAGAGGCCAATAGAAATTAACCAAATTGAAACTCAATGAAAAAAAAAAATCAAGCAGAAAGAAAATACAGAGGTAATAGGACCAAAAGGAAAGTTAGAGAGGTAATGGCTAAGAGATTTTTAAACTTAAACAGACAGAAACTACAAATCCATGAATTTTATTTTATTTTAGTTTAGTTTTCAGTTTGGCTGAGGCTGGGTTTGAACCCATCACCCTTGGCATATGGGGCTGACGCCCTACTCACTGAGCCACAAGCGCTGCCCCAAATCCATGAATTTTAAAGAAAACTTAGATAAATACCAAGCACCAAACTTAGACACAAGAGCAAATCTCAAGGTCATCAGAGAAAAGGAAACATTACACACAGAGACTCAGTGATACAAATTAATTCTGATTAGAAGCGGTGCGCATTTGTTTTCCGGAGCCTTAACAAATTGCCACCACACACTGTGTGACTTAACGCGATTTTCCGGAGCCTTAACAAATTGCCACCACACACTGTGTGACTTAACGCGAGAAATTTCGTTGCTTACAGTTCTAAAGGCTGAAAATCTGAAATCTAGGTGTCAGCAGGCCCCTGGTCCCTCCCTCAGATAGCTCTTGGGAAGGATCCTTCCTGCTGCTTCCAACTACAGGTGGTTGGTGCAATCCCTGGCATTACTTGGCTGGTGGCTGCGTCACTGGAGTTCCTGCCTCTGCCTTCACCTGGCCACCTTCCCTTGGTACACCTGTGTGCCTCCAAACCTCCCTCCCCTCCCCTTATAACACCACCAGTTACTGGGTTAGGGATCATTGTTACCAGGTCTGACCTCATTTTAACTTGATTACATCTGCCAAGGCCCTATTTATAAATAAGGTTTCATTCATAGGATGTTGTAGGTTGAGGAGGTCAACATATCTTTTTTGGGAGACTCAGTTCGACCCACAACAGATGTCCAGGAAGATTTTCATTAAGTGAGTTTGTAATCAACATTTAGATCTTGGGGGAATTAATTTGTTAAATCCCTAGATTTTATTTAATTGTTTACATAAATGTTAACATTATGAGAGTATTTAACAGAATGTAGTTTGTTTAGCGCATAAAAATAATCTCTTTGTTGAATACATTTGTAATATAAACAAATATTCACTAAACCAAAGAAAACTAAATAAAAAATATACTAGATGTCTGTGAATGAATCAATGAAGGAAAGAAAGAGTTCATAAAAAAATAAAATCACCCACAGCTGTTATCTTGAATACAAATAATTGAAGTCCATCAGACTCCACTTTTAGTATACTTACATTCTGTTTATGTTTTGTTATTATTTCATTGAATCATGTCTGGAACCCTAAATTTTCAGTTCTGAAGATTATTCTATTTTTGTCATGGTTGTTTTTGAGACAGACTCTCACCCAGTCACCCTTGGTAGAATGCCATTGCGTTATACTTCATAGCAAACTCAGTCTCTTGGGCTCAGGTGATCCTCCTGCCTCAGTCTCCCCAGTAGCTGGGACTATAGGCACCTGCCACAACATTTGGCTATTTCTAAAGACAGTGTCTTGATTTTGCTCAGCCTGGTCTCCAACTGGTGAGCTCAAGCAATCCACCCAGCCTTGGCCTCCCAGAGTGCTGGGATTACAGACATGAGCCACCGCACCTGGCCTTATTCTATATTTTTAATGTGCTGTTTGGAATGCTGTGTGTGTATTTATGTGTATCTATTGGTTGGGTTAAGCAGTGACTATCAGGCTGATCTGTATGCATATAAAGCATGTGCTAGTGAATTGACCCTTGTTTCTAGGCTTGTGAGTAGCTAGAATGACGTTTGAAAAATGACCTTAATGAAGAGTTTTCTTTAACAGTCTCTATGCTTGCATGTGATGTT
>CAUYRH010071025.1:0-26449 GCA_963574655.1 Perodicticus potto | reverse complement strand
TCCCTTCTCTCCACATCCACGCCAGCATCTGCAGTTTTGAGATTTTGTGATGTGGGCCATTCTCACTGGAGTTAGATGGTATCTCAGGGTGGTTTTGATTTGCATTTCTCTAATAATTAAAACCTAAAGAATTCTTAATTCTTTATGTTGGTTTGGCTTTTAATCTTTAACAGTTAAGTTCTTAATATTCATGATTAACAGTGTTTCATTTAAATATTAGAAATACCTATAAAAATACTGAGTAATTTAGAAATATGGGTAATCTGTTGGGGTGACGAACTCTGACCATAAAATAATAAGAAGATTGATATTTGCTTTTTATTGTTCTTTACTTTTTAAAATAAGTATAGGACACAACATACATTGTTAAATGTTCTGTTAATGAAACAGACACTTTCATTTGCAACGTCATGGGTATAATTATGTAATATCTTTCAAACTTGTTAATATAGAAAGATAGTAGGACAGAGAGAGCTAAGCAATATTGAATAATGGGATTATTTTATGTAATCTGAAGATAGGCTAATTACTTGCTATGCTTAAATAAGATTAAATTCTTAAACATCTCCCCTGGTTTTCCTTCTTTTGTGACTTCACTTGAACACAGTTATCAGACTTCATTATCATTACAAGTATTTCAAGATAAGGACTATCACCCTGTAGATACTAAAACAGAATTTATAAAACATAACTCATAAGCACTAATACATCAACAAAGATTTATATGCAGTTAAACCATATAAAGGAAGAATGGGATCTCACACATGTGGCTTCCCCTATCTTTGGTGTATCTTCCACATACATGGACAATTTGTTACCCTGTGAATAAGAACACATATCTCCTTATTGCATTCCTAGAAAGTATTAGCATATTTGTAACCTCAACATTTCTTGACTAGCTCACACCTAATCTGTAAAATCTGTATGCCGCAGGATCTCTGTACTATTTTCAGTTATAAAGATGTGAAAAATATTCAATCATAAGTCATATTATCGCTGAATTCAGAGTCTTCTGTTCACATTACAAACAGATGTTCCACTTCTCCAAGTCTAACATATTAAGAACATAAACTTATTTTTTCCATTTGTTTTATCACAAATTTTAAGTTTTTACAACGTATACTTTCTGTAAACAGATGAATAAATGCAAAACAGTGAAGACTGATTTTCTACCTCATGTAATGTAAATCTAACGTCCTCTGTTTGCAAGCTTTCCGACGTCAGTAATTTGCGCAGTGATAAACAGTATCTGACTAAATAATGAGCTATTGATCGACAGCAACAGAAAACTAACATAGATGGACAGAATATGGCAATATTTGGCAAGGGCAAATTACATGAAGTTGAAATTAATAAGCTGGTCAAGCTGGTATCTGTCAGTTCATCAATGTATTTTCATAATTTATCTCCTTGTTCTAGATCCTATCTGAGGAGGAGACCTGCTGATACTATGGCATCATTCTCTGCTTTGTCATATGCCACCCCCCGTCCTAGCATCCGATGGCAATGCCCACCTGCACCATTAGATAACAGCAGAATTTCCTCCTGATATACCAATCTAGTAACAAGAGAAAACTGGTGAGTCTGCGTTGATGAAAACCTGGCAGATATTTGAACACTAAGGTGTCTGAGTTCAGAAAAGTAGGAAGAAGTAAATCGCATATTTCTTTCCTTCCTAGGGATGATAATATACCCCCCAAAAAGGATCATTTCCAAAACAATTACAAAAATCATCTATGAGGAGTCCTGTGTTCTGGAGGCACATGGATTGCTGAAGTAGCTTGGATGGTGGTCAGGGCACATCCTGCTGGGTTCACAGGACAGATCCTTCAAGGCATTGGACTAGTCTTCAAGGAAAGGTAGGGTTTCAATAAATACAGATCATTAGGGAAAAGGAACTTCATTCGAGAAAGGAATTATATGAACATAATGGAAACAAGGGATGATTTGGGGAGTGGTCAGTTGATTGTGAAGCAAATGCTCAAAGTAAAATTAGAAAAGGAATGGAGATAGTTTGGGAAAATCAGGTCAGGGCCAAACTGTTAAGGGCACTGAAGACTGTTTTCTACTTTCTAGAGGACAGACTAAGGAGTATGTCTTAGTTTGATCTGGAGCCCACGGGGAGTGAAGGCAGTGTGTCTCCATTAGTCCTAGAACTTCGGGGAAGGCCCCCCAGTCTGTCAGCCTCCAGACTGGTAAGCATTCAGCCTCAGTCTCCCAGAACTGCAAGTAACCCTCTTAGGTTACTAAGATGTGAAGTTCACAGCTTGCCCTCCCATGGCCAATCTCTGCAGCCTCAACATTGTCCACAGATAGGTAGCCACTCCTTTTCATACTCAGGGAAACACTAATTGATATTGATGAAGACTGTTAACAGCAATAGGCAGATGCAGAGGGTAGCCCTTCCAGACACTTTCCCTGAGATCCGCCAGGAGACCACTGCTATCTAATTGATGTTTTTGCGTTCTTCTTTCTCTTGATCTTTTCTGTTGTTGTTTTCCCTGATACTAATGATCCATTTCTAATAAATATGTATATTATTGAGTCACATTTCTTTGGTCTTTTTCCAACAGCAGCATCTAGCACTAGCCTCTCAAAACTCCTAGAGTTTTGAATACTCAATTTGTTTTATCACTGACATTAATCACTGGTCTGTGAAAACATTTCTTTGTCTTAAGGTTGAAAAATTTACCTATCACATTGATTTTCTGTGATTTTTTTGAGGCTTGGATTAAATCTCTTTCTCAGCCTATACAAGGGGCTTTTTATTTCTGGATTTGGGACTGTTCCGGTTGATTGAGGCAATTATATAAGCGGATGCTTTCTTTAAATGAAGAATGGTGTAACTTTCTGAAATTGCTTTAGGCACTCTGGAAGTTACTCAATTCACCTAAAAGAGAGCAACAGCGTGTTCACTTCATATGGTCATGAGTTTCTACACTGATCATTTACTGGATTTTATCTCTTGATTAACTCTGATACTTTCTGCTGTTCCTGTCTTGTGCCAATTTCCACTTTTCCACAATTTCCTTTAGCTGACTCCATCTGGGGACATCAGGATCTGTTAAGAGAATGCCAATACAAAACATTCTGTCCCCAAGTGTCCTAACATTGTATTGGAGGGAACCATGGTGCACGGTCTTCTGGTTTTTGTTTCTCCCTTAATAATGTAGCCTCAGTGTAGCTCTGCTTATGCATAAGTTCTTATATGGTTCTCTTAGGATGTTTCTCAAAATCTGTCTTCCCTCTTCAGAAACTGGAGGTTCAAATTCAGCTAATCTACTGAAAAAATATTTGTAAAATTAATAATATGCCAGGCACTTCTGTGGGTATTTAAGGTGTATTGAACAACACCAAAAAATGATCTCTACTCTCGGGAACTTAATTTCTGTTGAGTGCTGTTATATTTTTAAAATTATATTTAGTGTTATAAAATTAATTATTTTAAAGCAAAGGTATTTGTGAAACTTTGTCACTTATATAGTATACATTGTCTTATTTTATCCTGAAATACTTCTAACTCTTACATATTACCTAAAGGATAAATGACATAGAGAGAATATATGCATCAGTGTGACTCTCCAGTTATATTATGTTTAAAATCACAATTAAGTCTTTATATATCACTATGGAGATGTCATATAATTTAAAATATCACTTTAAATAACTTTGGTTTATGGATATTAGTTGGAAAGTAAAATGAGATTACATGTGGAAGAACAATTCACTTAAGCATCTAGGTGTCTAATTCTATTGAAGGTTTAGTACTTTTAACTCCAATCCAGTGGAATTTGAATAAGCTGCCTGAATGTGAGATTTTTCTGTATCTGGACAAAGCAACAAATACTATTGACCTGAGAAATATGAAGGTGGTTCACTGTTAGAGATCCAGAAACTTCTTTGGGGCTTATTTCATCTGACTACAGTCTCAATAGTAACAAAGGTATTATACCAGCAGACTTGTGGTAGGCATTTCTACTACCAACTCTCAATCCTAAAGACAGACATGGAGAAATGTCTAAATATGACGCCTGCCATTGATTGAGGGAACCAATGACATAGTTTCCACAATAGAACCTCTTTGAAAGTTATTTTCATGTTTTCCATTCTCTTTGTTGAGAACAATGGCCCTTAAAAGCATAGATGACCCAAAATTATTTTGTGCATACTATACTTCTACAATAAGACTTTATTTGGAATTTGATTTACTACTATCTCAATTTTATTTTGTGTAAATAATGCATAAGAAAATGAACAGATATCCTAAAATATATTCAGAAGGGTCTTGAAATACCAGGAGCTTTAGAGTTTAATGCAATCTAAAACATGGTAATTACATAACTTTGATCAAAGAAAAATAGCATCTATATAATGTCCTTTATGTTTTACACAATGTGCTAGTGGATATTACATCTAAAAGTATAAATTCATTTAACTCCAGGAGCATAGAGTATTTTTATGTGACAATACATTGCAGTGGAGTAAATGCATTAGTGAAAATAATAGGCTTTTGACTATTTTCCCACTATCTAACTTGAACATGGAACTTATCAACAAGAAATTTGTGTCTGGTTCACACCTATAATCCCAGCACTTGGGAGGCCAAGGGGGGTGGATTGCTTTAGCTCACAGGGTGGAAACAAGCCTGAGCCAGTGCGAGATCCCATCACTAAAAATAACCAAGTGTTGTGGCAGGTGCCTGTAGTCCCAGCTACTCAGGAGACCGAGGCAAGAGAATTGCTTAAGCCCAGGGTTTGAGGTTGCTGTGAGCTATGATGCCACAGCACTCTACCAAGGGTGACAAAGTAAGACTCCAGCTCAAAAAAAAAAAAAAAAAAAACAAGAAATTTCTGTGAAACTATATGTAAAGTTTAAGTGAATATAAACAAATCTGACAAACAGCAAACATACTTTTTGTTCTTTACATTAAAATGATAGACCAACTGAAATCAGTTCCTTTAAAATTTTGTGTTTGGTGTTTCCATAAAGTCTTTGTGTTATAATTGTTTTCTTCTCTGCACACAATGGCATCTTTTAATCTATGAACTCGTCCTCTTCCCCATGTCTGGTGGGAAAGACATGAATATATGACCTATATTAGACCAATCAAATTTCTCCAAGTATTTATAAAAAGGATGTAAAAAGTATTTATAAAAAGGATGATTGTTTAAATGACAAATCTCCTGGGTGGGTTCCTTGTAAGTATAGATGGAAATTTTGAGGGCCAACCAATGGTAAGGTAGTTAAGTATTTGGTGTTTTTATTGTTTCGGTGTTGTTTGTTTGTTTATGCTGAAGAAACGCATTTTTTGGAACATCATAACTTCTCTTAACTGATTATATATAAAAATTACAATGCATGTGGATCTGACAAGTAATCCATTTGCTTTCAACCCTTGCTGTAAATTAAAATCACCTTTTGATCTTTAAAAAGCAGAAGAGCTGGAATACACCACTGGAAAGTTTAATCTCTGAGGTAAATATCCAGATGACAGTAAATTAAAAAATCTGGTAGGTGATTCATATTTGAGTACCAGTGATGTGGCCACAGACTCAGTGTCACTGCAGTGAGCACTGAATGTGTAAGTGTCCCTTTGTTGTGTTACCAAGCACTGCTTAGGCCTTTCTGGGAAGTTGTAAGAAATCACTTACAGCACACAGATCAAAATGAAAGAATGGGCCAGAATGTCAGGTTAGTAAAGAGATTGAGAGAGGTCACTCACTAAACAAGAGAGAACATATCCTGGAAGTTAGATGTGAAAGAAAGAGTCATTTCTACTGTGAGTTAAACTGAAATAAATTAAAGCAAGGTTCTGTGCTGATGGAACCAATTCAGTAAACAGAAAACAATCTGATTAAACAGGCAGGATAGCCCTTAAGTTTGGGCAGAGGGGCTCTGCCTTGAGCTCTGTACTTCACAAAGCCCCTCCAAAATATTACAAACACACATACTCAAAAGTGCTTCAAGAACACACGAGCACTTCCGACCCCAGGAGGGAACTAGATCACAGGGTGGAAGTGGCCTGGGGTAGGATTGCAATGCACTCACCCGCTGTGCCCCAAAGAAGGCAAATGGTGTGGGTAAATATGCAGGTGGGTTACAGATTTGGCAATTAAAAACTTGTATTTGTCCTTTCTTAATATTTTAATTTTTTCAGGTGAAATTATACTTGTCAAATTAACTGATAGCTAATGAATAAAATACTGACTAATCTCTTAAAAGTTTTATTAACTAAAATTTGCTTCAATTTTCTATTTTTTATTATAATTATTTAAAAATAGAGAAGAATGACTAATATTTGCCTATGTGTCATGGAAAAGAAGACCCAAAGAGTATAGGATCAGACAAATGGGAAGCAGCTCAAATGGAAAGACCAAGGTACGTATCACTCTGTCCTAAGTGTCTCTTTACCTGGCGCTTCTCAAGTGTTGTTTAGCTTCGTCTGTATAACACTGCCATTAAAATTCATTTGGAAAATGAACATGGGATGATATGGCATAATGCCATCATGAAGCCAGCCTGCTCTAGTTTGACGGTATTGTCCATTATTAGTACTCTAATGAGGACAGAATCCTGGACCAAAGTGGGACTCCAAGATCAAATTATAACAACATCTCTAAGGAAACACATCACCATCATCAGAAGAAGGTGGAAAAGATAGATGATGGGGTGGGAAGAGAAAGGCTGGATCACATCTGTGACCAACCACAAGACCCAAATTCTCTTTTCCAACTGTGACGGCCTCACCGAGCTGTTATTTGAGAGAATAGCTCATGAGTTTTGTGTTTGGGCTGTGCCAGGGTTGAGACTCTTTGTGGAGTGGTTTCATCAACCATAACAATATAGGAGTTAACAATCCTGAATAATTATTTTGCATAATGTTAAAATATTAATAAATGTACATCATTTCATTCAATTCTCTTTACAAAATATTTTTCAACAATTTCAATATAATGTTCATTTTTAAAAAAATATTAAGGAGCTTAAATATTTTCTCCAATGAGTCATACTTATGGAAACTGATTTTAGAATAGTTAACTGGTTGTCTCCAGCTAATACGAGATATACATTCTGTGCTATCCAACCCTGGACTGGTGCTGACGTTTGTTTACAGAGAGACTGAGAGAACAGCTGGGAGAAGAAAAGTTAAGGAGAACTCGGATATTTGAGGTAGAACATATATAAAGGACCTCATAATCTATGTGGATAAAAAGCTGAAGATAGGTTATGCCTACTTTACCCTTTTGCTTGGAACCAGCGCTTAATGCAAGACTCTACTCAGAAGCTTACACAAATAACTCTAAGCCTAATCATAAGCACTTGTGACAAAGTATTAATTATGTTTATTAAAATGTGCTCACCATATAAATTCTTCCAATGCTAGAAAAAAAAATGAAAGCTGCTTATAATAAATAGCTTGGAACAACAAAAATGAAATTGACTATTTTAAAGAATAATCACTTAGGATAATTTAGTGTAACAATAGACTCTATCAGCAAAAGTTATCATAGTGATGGTATTTATCTTATTCATCTTCTCTGAAATGCTTGTCTCATTAAGATTAAGAATAAAAATAGTGAGTCTGTATTTATGGACTGAATTTATAGATTCACAGTTACCTATCTGGTCTAGAAAATTATAGGTTAAGGATTGTCCCAGATATATTTCAAATAACATAAAACATGAGAAATTGCAGATGTCTCCAAATTTTGTCATTTCTCACATAAAAGTTACTGTTTCAAAGAAGAATATGGGTAAATCTTTAATGAATATGACATTCTTAATCCTCAATATTCACAAACATATATTACATATGTAACAATTTATATTAAATCAAATACATTTTTCTAGTTCCTTAACAAGACACTAATAATAAGACATAATATATTAAAGAGAGTGCCCGCCAAGAAAAATAAAAATCAAAAAGGTACAGAAAATATTCAGGAATTCATTTTCATTTACATCATATTTCTCAAGTTTCCATCTTTTCACTTATGTAGAGAATAGAACTGTTTGCATTGACTGTGGAATTAAATTGCTTTCTATTAAATAATATATTATTACCTAACATTAATTTTCTGTATCAAATGTTCAGGTGCTATAATGTTGAAATGTGTAAATATAACATGAGATGATAGCCAAAAGTGGGCTATTCTAAACCCTCCAAATAGTATGAAAATAATTTTAAATAAGGTAAAGTTGAACAGGGGCAATTCATTGCCTCTTTCCCCACAATTTCTTACAGGATCCTGAAACATCACACACTCCAATACACGGTCCTGATAACCAGGCATGTGCCAGGTGAAGGTGGGCTCCTGTCCCAGCTGATTATTCAAGGCCGGACCGAAGGGCCAGGAGCCAACTGGAGACTACACCAAAGGTTACAGCTATCAGTTTGATTAGCTGTGGTGAGCAGTGGACCAGAAATGTTGTGAAGACTTTGGGCATTTTGGTCATTTTCATTGTGGTATAGTTTGGCCACAGCAGACCAGTATATGAACCTCTAAGGGGAAGCTAAGAAATTAATCTGACTCAGAGAGGTAAGCAGAGAAGAGGCCATCTGAGATTCACTGCCCAAAACCAATCCGTCCCTGTGACCGTCTCTCACCATCACTGACCGTTCTGGTTAAGGCAGTCAGAATAGTTTTCTGCCATTTGCAATTTTTTATAGCAACTGTTTCATTTTAAATGGTTTTTTCAAATGAACAACAAAATTCCTAAAGCAAGAGATCAAATGTGGTGGCAGTCGATTTGAATAAATTCTACAAGGTTCAGGTACTATACTGTGAGATAGCATTTTAAAATTTAGAACAGCCCTAAGCCACACTGCCAGAAGCATTGGAAACGAGATCAATTTTAAAAAGAAAAAGAAAATAAAATTACCAACAGCTTGGAAATACATTATTTCTAAGTAACCAGTAGGACAAAATTTTTAAAACAAGTCATAAATCAAATTAGTAGATATTTTAAACTGACTGATAATGCAAATATAACATATAAAACCCCACTAAATGTAGTTAAAGAATTGCTTAGAGGGGAAATTGGAGCCTTAAAGATCTCTTCAGGGATATTTGTAGACAAAATTAAAAAGCCTTCAAAGCAATAATATAAGACTCATTCCAAGAATCTCGAAAAAAGAAAAGAACAACTTTTAACTTTCAAACAGTAACAAAATAATGAAGAGCATAAATCAATAAAATAAAAAAAAATCATAGAGAACAAAAAGCAAGTTGAATATTATTCTTAACATATATATTAACTTATAAACCCAACCGATCCTGTTCAAATCTAAAATAGAAAGAAAGATCCACCAAGAGGGTCTATGCAGAGCTACTGACACTGAGTAAATGTCATGACTGCCTTTGACCAATAACATTGAAAGTGCAGATGAGATATAAAAATGCCTGGAAAAACACAGCATAAATCGACAAAAGAATAAACAAAATGATGAATAATTTTCTATTTGTTGGAGAATTTAAATCTGTTACCAAAACATTCTTGCAGTTTTTGGCCAGGGATGGGTTTGAACCCACCACCTCCAGCATATGGGGCCAGTGTCTTACTCCTTTGAGCCACAGGTGCCACCCTGACACTACTTTTTCAATGTGGACCTACACACAGCTAATCCTGCAATTCTAAGCTCAGGTATACACCCTCACTTAAATGAAGCAAGAGATGCAGGGGGACTTTTTCAGATTTATTTAAATAACATTCAAATATCACTGAGCTTACCCAATGATAATGTGCAATTTAGTGGGGGCATTTTTAGTATTTTCAGAGTTGTACAACTATTATAAAGCAATTTAAAATATCTTTAACAGAAAAAAAAGAAAAAAATAACCCAGATATTCACAACTATTGGAATGATTAATTAGTGGCATATTTTAAGTGGAATACTATTCAGCCATGATAATGAATGAAACTACAAATAACAGCATTGATGATTCTCACAAACTTTGTACAAAAAAATCCAGACATTGTGTGATTCCATTTATACATATAAAAACTGTGAGAATGTATCCCGCATCGTGTTATAAACCAGGATGGTGTTTACCTCCCGGGGACAGTGAGTGAAAAACAGCCCTGAGTAATATCCAGGGGATGCTGGGAAAGTTGTGGTTCTTAATTCCCGTGCTGCTTACACGGATGTATCAATTTTGTGAAAAATCGTTGGGCTGCATGTAGACGATTGATGTTCTTCCACGTATGCTGCATTTCAGGATAGTATTGAAAATGTAAAAAGACATTTCTTAATGAGTTCAGATTATTACTGGCCTTTATAGAAATTTTTCGCTTCTCAAAGCAAAAAACCTATTTCTAGAGTCCATAATTCTACACATTGTATCCCCACTTATATGTCATTTAAATGCCAATTGCTGATGTAAGAATGGGTGTTACAGAATTATAGCTGAAGATAAGAATTAATTTTGTGTCTGTGCACTAGCTTTTCATTTTGAATATTGTTTTACTTTTCACATTTTCATTCAGCTGTGAAACTAAATATCTTTGTGATTTATATACATGTACTGTACTTATTAATAAATGCTATGCCTGAATATGAAGGGTAACTATATCCATTACCTGAAAGTATCAACTAACATTCCCTTCATGAAATGATTATTGAACACTTGATTATGCATCCTTTTATCATTTTATCACAAATTCCTCTTGAATCTTAGTATTTTGATTATTGAATCATTATACAGAGTCTTTGAATAGATTTGCTAATATTTTTTTCCAAAAGCAGATTTTACTGGAATGCATATCTATACACAATCATCATAATTTAAAGGCACTTTCTCTGATACTCAGTCATGAAGCCCGTATTGGATTTCTTTCTTTAAATTTGAGAGCTCCTGTCAAAAAGCCTAGGGTTCACAGCTGAGGAATCTCCCAGGGAGAAACCCACATCTCCAACTCTGTGCTTCTTTCTCAGAGTTATTTGATTCAATAAACGTAAAGACTGCACTAGGGCCAGGCCCAGTGCCCAACATGCAAAGGAATCTAGGGCAATCTTTTTTCTGCCCACAAGATCTCATGATATATATATACAGCAAAAGAAAATATGTAAAATTATCATAAGACAACTGGATTTGCAGTCTAACCCTCTAAAACATGATGCACAAGAACAGGGGCTATGGCAGAATATAAAGGCACACTCATGTTCCCATTGTTAAAACGTTCATAGGGCATGATATGGAATGTTGCCCACCCTCCTTAATCATTTTTAGGCGAAGAATGAAAGATAAGATATGATTTTTAGGGAAGATACTGGTCTGAAATTCTATAACATTTTCAGTAAGTTAACTGAGATCAACAATAAGAAACAGTGCATAGAGATGGCAGTTAAAGTGTGGGAATGAATGAGTTTAATCAGGAAGAATAGCTACTGGTAGGTGGAAAGAACAGAAGTACCAGGGTAACAGGTGTTCTTTACTGCCCTGTGTCCGAGGCAGGCAATGCTCTTTTCTATACACGGTGTATCTCGACACGCAGCTCAGTCTACTAGTAGACAGAATTGCTGTGGATCAAAACTCACTCTGATAAATGGGGCTCTGTTTTGCATTCTGTTAACTGGGAAAGTTGTGTGGGGATTTGTTTTTCTCCACCTATTTAAAGATAAAAGGAGGATTCTGTGCTTTCCATGGTTTGGTTTGGGGTGACGTGTGGGTTTGGAGTGGAGAGAGATTCTTCCTTGGTATTTCTTCATGTGCCCTTTAATTCACTCAGTTTCCCTCAATTGACTCAGCTGAGCCTGCTTTCTATGCCCCGAGCACTCTCCAGACACTGTGCCAGGCACACTGACACCTGCTCTGGTTGGTGTGTGTTACTGGTCAAGGTCTCCTTCTCCTTTATGTTCTGCTCCTTTGGGGAGGCAACCTACTAAATATCAAAACCAAACAAATAAGCAAATAAAACATCACAGCACCAGCAACACAACTCTTTCCCCACATTTCTCTGAACTGCCTTTCTACTAGAGTCTACCAGCAGGAGGTTTGTCCGAGGAGTGGAAAGAAGAGGAAAAGGAGACATTTGTTTCCTGCCCCTTGTGAAGGCTATTTCTGTGACAGTGAAAGAATGAGTGATGGGGGATTCCCCAGGGGTCTGGAGTCTCAGCTGGAGAGGGACCCCCGTTTTCTGCTCATTAACCGTGTTCTTCCCAGAGAAGCACAGCCAGAAACTCGAACCTCCAGCAGATTAAAAATGGTCTGTGTGGGCTCCAGGTTTCCCTCCGAGCAGTAAGTGTTGGTTTCTGATAACAAGGCTCCTGCCCTTTGCACCTGCCGCGGTTCTAACAGTTCTGTAACTAACCCTCAAGTGAAAATTCCCCAAATTGAGAGTATCTAGGCTAGTTTATCTTTTCCTGCATAGCCTCCAAGTGATTAAAGAAAGGTGGACCAGTGTGGAATGGACTGCAATCTAGTCACTCGCAGGTATGAAAAACTGTAATCCGAATCATGTCCTTAAATTTTCCTCAGCAAAAGTGAGGGAACAAGCCTATTTATTTATACAAAGAGCCATATTTTTTTGTACATGTATGTAAACATAAGCTATCATTAAAAATTAACATGTCCATGTGTTAATTGCTCCCTTCAAGAAATAAGAAGGGAAGAAGATGATTTATTATTTTCCATGCATCTAAAATACATGTTTAAATTTCCAGAATTTTCTCCCCGAAATAGTTATCTTCCGATTATTTGTAAATACTGATACATGCTATATGGTATAGCTGTTGGCATGTACACAGATTTAGATATTCACTTCACTGTGAAATAGTTTCACTGAATAAAAATTTAGGGTTGCAGGGTTCCCAGAACAACCAAAATAATCAAGAAGCCATATGCTAAAGAAAACACAGAGGACAGCATTGCTGCTCGTGAAAAAAGTAATTAAATGACAAACTCAATACACCTCTCATGATACTACAAATCTCAACTGAATTTATTCTGGAGTCCAGGCAACATTTTTTAAAAAGTAGCAGAGGTCAGATAAAGATGGTTTGCTTTTATAATATAAATTCAGAGAAACACTACAATCTAGCCCAGTTTTATTGAATAAATTCCTTGCAAATTTTATAGTGGATTATGTTTCGGGGCCAGGCTCTGGAAGACATATTTCATACAACAGAATTGGCAAAGCTGAGTGCTAACTGGAATGTTTAGATGTCCAAAGAAAGAAAAGCTGAGCCCGCTGCTACAGAGGGCAGGCTATTGTGAACGCACGTTCCTGTTATAAAATACATCAGATCACAAGGCCGGGGAGCTAGTAACAATGGCTACAAGAACCTTCATAAATCAAAACACATTTATTTATTCAGTAAGTTTTTGGGGGGTGGGGAGGACTACTGTAAATGAAATGCATTAAAACCTGGGGCATGTTCATACAGGACCACACGGAGTGATGTCAGGCATATCACCGGTGAGAAAAAGTCCGTCCCCTGGCCTATGTGTCTTGTACGCTTACACAAACATTTATTACCAGAATTACTGAATATGGACATTTATTACTGCAGATGGAAAATACATTTAAGGCAGCTCCTTAGCTCTCAAACCGAAGACATTTTAGATCTTCACACACTCAAAAAGCCAACTTCCTAATGCTATTGTATCTGTGAAGGCTAAAAATGTGCTTTATGGAGGGTGAAATAAGTGTTACTGAATGTTGCAGATCAAATGCTTTTATTACCTACATGAAATGCAAAAGAGCTTCATGAGGAACTCAAGAGAAAAAAAGAAAAAGTACCTAGGCTAGCTGTAGGAGGCGATTGGGAATTCAAAGCAATGCTTTCGATAATGTTTATCCAATAATTTCAATAATGTGTATTATGACATTTCACAAATCAAAATAAATATCCTTTTATTTATTTTAGTGAAGTAGAAATGGACATCAAAATTTTAAAGAAAAGAACATCAACCCTATAAATGTAGTACTTGCAAATTTAACACAAAATAAATGATGCCTTATTGCTAGTTAACTATCTAAATTTTGTGTTTCCAGATTTATTCACAGCATTTCCTTGGCTAGCAAATGGAGTCATCTGACCACATTTCTAAAAAACATGAGTATTTATTTAAAGAGCTATGAGGGACATTCATACTACTCTTAAAATACATAAAAATCTATCTTTCTGTACTATCTCAAGTGACATAAAATGATTTTACTTAACAGGATCAAATAATTTATTTTCACATCTTCTTTTGCTCTGTAACTTTAGGAATTTCACCTACTAGCGTCAAAACTGTATTGTATTGACGGAGCTCGCTTGGTCCCCAAAGAAGTTTTATTTTCCACAGGTACATTACCCTGATAGTGGCATTTCCACCCCATTGTGTCCTCAAAGATACAAATAATTCACCATTCTTTTTATTTTATTTATTTACATTTCTATTATATCTAAGTCTACCCAGGTTGCTGTAGGCCATATACTAGGTGGCATATAAACGTTATTACTCACAGGACTGAAGGGTGGGTATTGGTGTCCGAGGAGGACCTGTGTCCTGGTATATAAAAGTCACCTTCTAGTTATGTCATGAAAAACAAGCTCCCTCCCATTTGTGGAGCTATGCCTTTATAATCTAGTTACTGCACAAATACCATTCCCATAGGGGTTTGATTTCAACAAGTCAATTTTGGGGTAGACATACATATCCAAATCATAATATATCACAGATCTTCATTTACATAATAAGTTATTTTTCTTTTATACATCCTGAACTGGCTCTGATTTTTTGTACTATTTTTTTGCTCGGATTAACAGTAACAGATAAAATTATACACAAAAGCTTTAAGCGTGCTATGAACTAAAGTATAAAAAGAAAAATACTTGTTCAGCTGGTTCCTTAGATAACATATGAAAATGGGCATTTGCTATATTACAGTGTAATTTCATTTTCCTTAGTTTTAGTGAGCAAACAAATTAGGTTTATTTTAAGATTTACCTTCTTTGGGGGATGGGGAGTTATTATGTTGGGTAGAGAATTCAGTTGGGAAGTCCTGGAGGTGGATTGTTGGAAAGGTCACACCACAGTAGGAATGAGCTTAAAGCCATTGAACTGTGTACTTAAAGCTAAAGTGGCAAATTTTGTTCAGTGTATTTTACCTTCTATTTTTTGAAGGAAAAAAAGTATATTTTTTTTGTTAAAACAGAGTCTGGAGCTTTGGGAACTATTTTTTCCTTCATTCCTCACATGGCCCTTGTGAAATAGGTTGTAAAAGATTCATCTGGCTTCTTTTTATGCAGGTTGTGAAAAAGAGTTATTAGAATATGGTATTATGGGTTCAAAGAGCTATTCGGGTTGAAACCCTATGTGCACAGTAACATAGGAAGCTGCCATCTGCAGTAAGACAAACTTTGACCTGAATGAGGTAAAGTGTTCGGATTTATTTTCAGTCATATGTGGAGTGATATTGTGGGTTGATGCGTCCTAAAATAAAGCTGATAATGTGTCCACGAGCATAGCTACAACTTCCTGCGTATCATGTTTTCACAATTCACTTCATTTACTCATTCTTTCATTCATGCAGAATTTTCTAAGAACCAACTTTTATGCCAGGCAAGGGAAAATAAAGATAAAATATGATACTCATAATACTCATCAATTCTTGAATTAATATTCTTCTCATGTAAACTGATTCTTTGACACCAAGTCCTCCTTTACTCACTACTAACATTATAAATACAATTTATGTACTGCCTCAAGGCATCCATGAAACAGGGAAATAGTTGTATTTGCTTCATAGGGTTGTTATGAGAATTAAATGAGATAATTTACATAAATGTTGTCTCATTGGCACACATTTACAGCCAAGAACATTAACTGTTATTTTCATTATTAGCAATGATATTTTACACAGGATAAAATTTTCATCAGTTTCTGGAAAGGACAGAATTATTACCAATAAATATTTCCAGTTGAACTGTGACACAACAAATATATCCATTTTCAGTTCTGTAATTAACTATTAGGGTAAATTTGGAAAATTTATGTGATTATATGTTGCTATGGTCTCCCCATTTTTTAAATGGGAAAATTCGTTTAAATGGATAGTAAAGCTCCCATTAACTCTAAATGTTTTGTGGTGATCCTACTGTGTTCAGGCTGCTGTCATATCCCAGACTGGGTGCAGGGCACCTGCCTGCTCAGGTTCTGGACAGGCCTCTCTGCTGGGCTTGCAAATACTGACTCGCTGTGTCCTTTCATAGTGAAAAAAAGAGAGCACGCTCGCTGTGTCTCTCCTTATAAAGACACTGATCCCACTGGATCATGACCCCACTCACCTAACCCTAATTGCTTCCCAAAGTCCCCATCTTCAGAACTATTCCATTGGGTGTTAGGACTTCATTATATCAATCTGGGGGGGGGGCGGATAAACATTCAGTCAATCACAATGACTGTTTATACAGCACTAAGGTTTTAGAGATTGGACTCTGTCATCCAAGAAAGATTGGTTTAAATCCCAGACCTGCTCATACTGTCAATGACTTTGGCGATTCCACCCATATCTTTTGCTCTATCCAAGAGATTCAAAGCATAATCTCTATCTGTGTGGTGTTGTTCTACCACGGGGAGCAAGTGGTCTGATTGTGAAAATGTTACCAAGAATGAGAATTCTTTGCAATATAGATACTGAAAAGTTCCTTTTCTCCTTTTTGGAAGTTTTGTGGATATAGGCCTGAAAGCTCTCTGTGAACATTCTTCCTCCTGTCTGGAAAGGAAATTGTAGGATGAGAGAACAAGCTGAGACCAGACAGAAACAGAGGAGCCAGGTGGAAATAGCTTTGGTAATGGTTATTGTCTTGGTTCCACCTGCTACTGAGGCTGATTCTACCTCCATCATTCCCATATTTATGTGTGGAGGTGTGTCCGTATGTGTGTGTGTGTGCGCGCATGTGCATGTTGGGGCAAAAGATTTCCATTGTCATTTTTATTGGTAGTATGAGATAGTTCTGGCTAAGCTCTTCCAATGAGACCATCAGAAGAATCCTGAGCTATTGTTTCTTAACAGGTAACAATTGTTACCTTGAATACATGTAATTCTTCAATTAGCAACCATGCTCGATAGGCACTAAATGTTCCCATTAAAATGTTTCTCATTAATATTTCAGTATCAGTTAAAGGAAGGTATCTTTCAGTTTGTTATAAAAAGTAAGAAGGGTATTATTGCACTCAACATATGCTGAGATAGGCTTAGACTTTGGGGCTTCACTATTTTTACCAACTCCGAAAGCCACATCCTACACCTTAGGCCACCCCATTGTGTTTTTAACAGCTGTGCAAATATTTAAAAATGGTTATAACTTCATCCAAAATAATGCTTATAATGTCATACATTTTAAGCCTTATCAATACTATAAGCATAATCATGAGTAACTAAACCAGGCATAGGGAAGCTTTACCACCACAGGCAGACACTATAATGGAAGTTGAATTTGCTAGTCTCGTTTGTCTTCAGCGAGACTCAAGTTGACACAGGAAAAAGTAGGATGCATTTGGAATAATCTTTAGAATGTTTCACTGTAAGACTGTCAGGAACCACAAGGAAAGATGGTTACACCCCCACCCTTCACTTCTTGAGGTGTCTGCTGAACACTGAATATGGCCAAACCTAACTTTTTACAACCCTAAGAAACTGCCCCACTTTTTTCAGTCTTCCCAATAGAAGAAAAAGATTGTTTCAAAAGTAAATCCACAATTACACAAGGAAACCAATGACAATTGCCTGTATTCAATCAATCTGTACTTTACTCAGCAATGAGAATGGGAAAAGGAAGAATAGCAAACAATAGAGTCAGATGCTCTAATGCTTTTTAATAGCATACAAAAAACACAGGAAAAGAACATGAAGAAATTCTTCAAGATAACCATAAAGCAGGGACAGACTGTAATGAGAACAGTAAAGATTTATCCAAAATTAAGAATATACTTGGTTAAACTAAACAAAAAAAGAAAACCTTAATGATAAAATCAAGGAAATTTCTCAGAATTCAGAAATAAAAATTAGGGAGATGGAAATTATGGGAGAGAGTCAATAATACGGACGATCAATTTAGGATATGTAATATCTGTCTTATACGAACTTCTGAGAAATAGTAGAATGAAAAAAATTCATTAAAATAATAGAAGAATATCCCAGACTTAATACGGAACACACATCTCCCCGAAGTATGAAGTGAGTTTGAACAAGACGGTTTCTTGTGAATATCAGAACCACTGATTAAGAAAAGATTATTTGGGGGGAGTACAAACAAAATATCCACCAAGGAAAATTTTGATGTTGGTATTAAATATGTCAGCAGTGGAAATCAGCAGCCCCCAGTAATTTAGGCACCAGGGACTGGTTTCATAGAAGATAATTTCGCAATGGACTGAGGTGTGAGGGTGGGGGTTGGATGGTTTCAAGATGGTTCAAGGGCATTGCATCTTTACCTCAGAACATCAGGCACTATATTTGCATAAGGAGGGCGCAGCGTCCATCTCTGTATGAGCATCTGACGGTCGGGTCCATGCTCCTGTGAGAATCTAATGCTGCCACTGAGGAATTTAAGTATTTAAGGCAGTGCAGGATATGGAAGCCAAAAAATAGTGGTCTTAATTCACTAGGAAAAAGAAGAAAGAAGTCCCAGACTGACAGTCACAAATCAGGTGGTTCTAATAAAACCGGTTGAAAAATTAAGATAACAAAAGCATATTTTTCAATCACATGTATATATTTGTCCAGAAAAATAATGAATTTATTATAAGAATATTACAAATTTCAGAAAAACCCAATGCAGTATAAAATTGTTTCCTATTATTAAATCAATTAAAATGTGGAATTATTTTTAGCCAGGTTGGAAAATGAAGAAAAAAATTCAATCCTGACATATTTTATCTTCTGAATGTTGCTTTAGAATAATTGGGGAAGGTACAAATATAAAAAGTCTATTTTTTGAAGTTTTGCTAATTTGTATATTTTTTAACTTATTTCAGGTAATATTCAGTAATGTTTGTTATCATGCAGTGTGTATAATGGGAGTGCAGGTGAGGGCTGTAGCTTCTTTCTTTTCTTCTTGTCCTAAAGTAATACTTTAGATCAATTCGGCATCAAGTTTTTGTATGTGTCAAAGATCAGAAGTTATTAGGAGAGAAAATTGTGCTTATTCATTTGCTTATTCCTGATATTTAAAAGTACATATGAAGAAAATAGCACTTAATGAATGCTTGTATCCATGGTTGGGTCTGGAGATGACAATAAAGCCCTGTTTCCACCCACTTCCATCTCTATTCCCTTTTCTTCCCGTATCAGCTCATGATGCAATAATCTAGAAATTTGGATCCCGTTATTTTCTTGCTCTATTCAAATTTGAAAGCAGTTGACAGTGTGTTAGGATAAAAATTCAGAAGTTGAAACAGCATCCGTGATTTGTCTTACACAGAGATAGATAAACACACAGCAGTACATCCAGCATCTGGTTTAGTGTGTATGTGTTTGTGAGCAGACGTACATATAACCATTATGTTTACAAACAGCATTTTATTCTTTCATTTATTTCAGAGCCTTACAGTCATGGAAGGAAAAGTTAGATGTGAGTTTTCACCGTTACTCCAGATGTGTTCTTTACAGTCATTACATTTTTAAAAATTACATATGTGGTATGTGTACTTTCCACTGCCTTATCTCAAAATTCAAACGTGTCTTTCCTACTAAGGACAAGGACTTTTACAATCAAGCTAGAGCTTCTCTTACCAGCACTTACTATTTATACTTTGGCTAAAATGATGGTGTGCTAGTGCTGGCTGGAATTACATCCAGCATAAGGTCTTTGATTCAGGAAAAAAAAAAAAAAACAAAAGATATAATTACATGGTATGCATTCCAAGAAAGCTAGATATTTTTAAACATAGGATGAAAAATTAGCTTAAATAATTATATGTTAAGGGATATAACTTCTGGAAATTTTCATTTTTTCCATTCCTTCAAATTTCTCAATAAGAATGTGACATAATTTCTCTTAAATGCAAAATGCATTAACTCCAGTGGTTAAACTCCTTTTTCTTTAGAGGCATCTTTAGTTCTGTGATATAAATTTAAATTGTCATAGAAGGTATCTGTTCTTCAATATCTTTAATCTTTTAAAAGTGCAATTTTTCTAGGTCATTGTAAGAATAAAATTGACTTGACAAACATTCTGAATGCTTATTCAGTTAATCATTAAATGCTTATTTGTTGATTGATTATAGACACTCAGAGAAGCTGATCCAAGGTATGCTTTCTGGAAACCCCGAGCTCACAAACAAGTGAAAAGAGAATGTGGCAAATGAGTGTTTTAAGAACTCTGTAGCAATATGGCTGTGAATTGAGTGTTATTGTCGCTAAAAAGGAGTGTCCATTACTTCCTTAAAGAAATAATCCTGCCAACTAAGAATTCTATACCAGGCTAAGCTCTTCTACAAAAGTGAAGGAGATACAGACTTTCCAAGGTTATCAAAAAATGGAGGATTTTACCACCACAAGACCTGCTGTACAAAAAGTACAAAAATTCCTTAAAAAAGGAATTTTTTAAGTTGAAACACCATGAAGCTAAATAACAATATGAAGTGCCTGAAAGTATAAAATTTGCTGGGTAAGGTAAAGATACAGACAGAGCATAATGCTATAGTATGAGGTGAATATTACTTTTAACTCAGAATAGGCAAAAATATTAAAAATAACCAGAACTATAATAACCAGTTATAAAAATATATAAATTCCAACACTCAAAACATGAAGTTAAGGGAAGACTAAAAGTGTTGAATTTTCACTCGGGAGGCTGAGGCAAGAGAATTGCCTAAGCCCAGGAGTTGGAGGTTGCTGTGAGCTGTGTGATGCCACCGCACTCTACTGAGGGCGATAAAGTGAGACTCTGTCTCTACAAAAAATAAATAAATAAATAAATAAAGTGTAGAATTTTCATATGCAAGCAGAGCTAAGTTATTTTGAGTTTGAAAATAAGAAAACTATATTATACTATATTATACTAGACTATAAGTTGAAATAGACTACTAGACTATAAGGTGATTTATATAAGCCCCAGAGTAAGAAAATAAGAAAAAAATAAGAAATAAGAAAAAATTATATTAGATATGCAAGAAATAAGGAGAAAGGCATCAAAGGATAACACTAAACAAAATATCAAATTTCAAAGGAAGATAGGACTAGAGGAAGAAAGGAATAAAAGAACAAGAAATCAAACAGAAAACAATGAACAAAATGTTAATGGTAAGTATTAACTTACCAATAATTACTTTAAATGCGAATGTATTAAATTCCTCAATCAAAATACACAGAGTAGCTGAATGAATAAAAATACAAAACCTTATGCTTTCTACAACAGACAAACCACCCAGCAGTCACTCCCCATTCTGCTCTCTGCTCCGGCTCTGGAAACAACTTCTATAATTTCTGTGTCCACAGATTGGCCTACTCTGGACAACAAGCTTGCCTTGAAGCTCTGTCCGGAGACAGAGTGAATACAAAAGCAGAATTTAGACTTTGTAGAACATAACTACTACGAATAATTATTGACTGGTGTCTGCGTGGAGAGAGAGAGAGAGACAGAGAGAGAGAGGAAGGGTGTGATGTCAGGACAAAGTTAAATTTGAGTTTTAAAAAAATTCTCCCTTTCCCTCATTGTACATGTTTAATCTGAGAAGCTATGCCTTTCTCTAAAATTAGACAGTTCTTATCTACTATTATTAATAATATAGTGCTGCTGCCCATGTTAGTTTCCTCTAAATTGCCATGATATGTGTATCTGACCCTGTCTTTCGGACCTCATGTATGTAATTTACATGTTATACATTTAATTAATATATAAATTTAACGAATATAAAATACAATATATTAATTTAAATATATTTTTAATCTCTTTATTATTTAGAGTAATATCAAGAACACCACTACCCAAAACATTATTTCTGCAGCTGTTTAATCTGATGCAGTAATCATGAATTGAAGTTTATTTTCTTTACCTGTTGTCAGTGATGGCCTGTCAGATCCAGATGTCTCCTCTCACTATGACATGGGCCCATTTCCCCACGTGCTCTGCAGAAATCATTATTCCGTGTCTGGCTATGGCTATGTCACTTTACTTTTAGGTCATAATAAACTTATTATTACTTAATTATTATGGCAGAGAGGAACTGTCAAAGTATAAACTCACAGCAACTTGATCAGAAATTTAATGAGAACCTTTGCTACCTTCACATCTGGTGAGTTCAGTTGTGTCCTTCCAAAGAATGTTGGAGTCCAGACCCGGCATCTGTGAGAACGATCTTAATTGAAAACAAGGGCTTTGCAGATGATCGCGTTAAGCTGAAATCCTTATGGAAAGCCGGATTTCAATATGACTGTGTGCTTATAGGAAGACAAAATTTGGGCACACAGTGGGGGAAAATGGTGGGAACAGGAAAGCAGAGACGGGGTGACACATCTCAGAGTCAAGGAATGGCAAACATTGCCGGCAACCACCAGGAGCTAGCATAGCAGTCTGGAGCACATCCCCTCACAGGCCTCAGAAGGCCCCCACGCCGACATGCCTTTGATCTGATGTTTCCAGCCTCCAAAATGATGAGACGGTAAACCACTGCTGCTCCAGGCTTCCAGCTTGCTCTGCTTTGTTACAACAGCCGGAGAAAACTAATGCAACATCTAAACTCTCGAGGGAAATTCCATATTTTTATTTCTCAAAAATAAAGTTCAATATTTAGATTTAAATCCAAAGTCTGTGTGGTACATTTTCAGCCAAAATGTCCCTTGTGCACTTTAGTACATTTGCTATCTACAAGGAACATGGATTGATATAATTCTGCAGGTGTGTATTATTTTAACTAAGCCACGATGTTATCACAGTTGGGCTGTGATTAATGATGATATTCTTTATTACAGTATCTATCAGAACCCTTCCTCTAAACTCTACCTACATTTAAAAGTATATACATATATATTAACAAGCATTACATAGAAAATAAACACTATATTTGCAACAGTAAAGTTTAACTGACGAATCATTCAAAGAACCCTAGATCATACCTTGGAAATGCCTTTGACTTTCTGGAAGATCCTTTGGAAATGATAGGTTTGCAAGGTTTTACCAGATGCCTTGTCCTCTTCCTCCTCACTTCTAAACTTGGTTACAGGCAAAAATAAAAGGAAGCCACAGAAACAAGAGAAAATACTCGTGATCACATCTGAACACTCTGTCATCTTTTTGTCCAAGCTACTCTCTTTCAGCTCCAGCTTCTATATCCATAACAAGGCAATGACATTGAACTCTCTCCACTCTCAGTCCATGGCCCTCTCCAAAAACTGAATGACATGGAGCATCAGGTGAAACTTGCTAAATGCAGAATACAAACTTCTTAACACAATAACTAAATAACTGGTTAACTATGTTAACCAGTTTTATGAAAATATTTCAGATTGTATATGAAACCAGCACATGGCACCCCATGATTGCATTAATGTACACAGCTATGATTTAATTAAAAAAAAATATAAAAAAAAAACACTTGATAAATCTTGAGCCTCTACTTTAATTCCCTGGGTTTCTATCTCTCTATCTCTCTCTTTCTCTCTCCCTTCCTGTTTTCTGACATGATGAATAAGGCAAAAGCAAAAGATTTCCTTAAAAATATCTCCAAAGAAAAATAAATGGCACTCACTGTGGTTATTAGAAGTAAATTACTATCTTGAATTATAATGTAGAAATATAGGACAGATTATTATTCCTTATTATTATCGGTGTTGAATTATTCAGTGGTACCCATTAGAGATATGATAACCTGGCGATTTTATATTTAGATTTACTTGTAGACTGCATCAGCAGCTGACTTTGAATACCTGGTAAATTGTGCACTGATTCACAAATTATTAAAATTACTGACCGGTATGAAATAGTAAAACCTAGAAGCCCGCACACTGTACTCCAAGCCTGAATCATTGTACACAGTTATGACTCAATAAAAAATAATTAAAAAAAAAAAAGAAAAAAAGAAATAGTAAAACCTAGATACACTTTTCGAAATACGTGCTTCGAAAAACAGTCTCCCCTGACACTGTCAGTCCACATATTGGCAGTTTCTTCTTCTTTACGATCATTCTCTTCTTCCAAGCATCATTATTGTTATTATTAAAATAATTGCTATTACCACCACTATTATCAAATAAGTAATGGTCAAGAATGTCTCTATTCTTTTTAAGAACTAAGCTGTGTCTTACACCATGTTTCCTACAATATATTTTTTCTTATTAAATCTGAGCCATTTTTCCTCTTTATTTTCAGTTTTTATGAAGTATGTACTTGTCTTCATATGACTGAACTACAATTCATAAACTATCTAGTTAATCACTTTGCCATATTTACAAAGTTGTTGCTTTTTATTAATTATTTTATTGCAGAGGTACCAGATTTATTCTTGCAGTTTTGAATCACTTTCATCTGTCACGAAAGAAAGACTTCTTCCTAAATTTTTACCAGAGGTTTTCCATATCATTCTTTCCCCTTACAAAGACATAAGAAAATACACCCTTAGAGGTTAGGTATGTGCTTTTATATGAAAATTTTTAAATTTTATTTTAGTAGGGATAGAAGGGAAAACAGTATAAATTTTACACCATCTATGTGTACAATGTGTCCAAATTGTATACATATAAACTATGTTCACTACGTAATCAGTCTTGCTTGTAAAGGACTGGAATATTAACAATAATTGAGCCTGTGGCTCAAAGGAGTAGGGCACCTGCCCCATATGCCAGAGGTGGCAGGTTGAAATCCAGCCCCGGTCGAAAACCACACACACACACACAAATGATTGTCTGATCATTGCTGAGTTGTGAAATTATGGGGAGTTTTATGTTCTTTATTAAAATTCTTACTGTGCTTAAACTTTCCACAACATTTACATTTCTTTTATGTAGTGTAATAATAAAATAAAATACTTTATATTACGACTGTGATATAAGTACATATTCTATATCTCATGAGTGAAAACATTTAAAAAGAAGAATTTTTTCTAAAAAGCACGGTATCATGAGCGGTGCCTGGGGCTCAAAGGAGTAGGGCACTGGCCCCATATGCGGGAGGTGGCAAGTTCAAACCCAGCCCTGGCCAAAAGCCGCAAAAAAAAAAAAAAAAAAGTGTGATATCACGTAAGGATACATTTTACACACTAAGACAAAGTAAACACATTCACTTTCATATTAATACATTATTTAATTTTCATATTATATTTAACATGTAATGTCATTTTTTAATGTCATTCTTACTTTATAAAGTTGCGATTGTTTAAATAGTAGAAATATTTAGGTACCTCCTAAGAAAACTTCAGGGGCTTAACATAAAATAAACTTGTAGTAGTTGTTCTACTGTCTCCAAAGTGAGGTTCATACAGTTCAAGAATCTTGCTTTCCTTTAAAAGATTTTATAGTTCGACTTATACTTCTTATTCAAAATTTGAGTTATTTTTGTAAAGAAGAGTTCAATTTAATGAGGACAATATTGATAATAATAATAATTTCAATAATAAAATAATTTTAAAAACTCATTAATTGAGAAGAATGTATCTTTTAGCATTCTTTTAACCTATATTCTTTGAACAAAAAATCTTGAGGCTGGGTGTGTTGGCTCCCACCTGTAATCCTAGCACTCTGGAAGGCTGAGGTGGATGGATTGCCTAAGCTCACAAGTTAGAGACCAACCTGAGCCAGAACAAGACCTCATTTATAAAAATAGCTAGGCATTGTGATGGGCACCTGTAGTCCCAGCTACTTGGGAGTCTGAGACAAGAGAATCACTTGAACCCAAGACTTTGAGGTTGCTGTGACCTATGACACCATAGCACTTTACCAAAGGGGACAAAGTGAGAATCTGTTTCAAAAATACAGAAAGAAAGAGAGAGAGAGGAGAGAGAGAGAGAAAGAAAGAAAGAAAGAGAGAGGGCTGTGCCTGTGGCTCATTGAGTAGGGCACCGGCCCCATATACCGAAGGTGGCGGTTCAAACCCGGCCTCGGCCAAACTGCTAAACAGAAAACTAGCTTGGCATTGTGGCGGGCACCTGTGGTCCCAGCTACTTGGGAAGCTGAGGCAAGAGAATTGCCTAAGCACAGGAGTTGGAGGTTGCTATGAGCTGTGTGATGCCACGGCACTCTATCGAGGGCAACTAAGTAAGTCTCTGTCTCTAAAAAAAAAAAAAAAGAAAAGAAAGAAAGGAAGGATGGAAGGAAAGAAAGAAAGAAAGAAAGAAGGAAGAAAGGAGGGAGGGAGGGAGGGAGGGAGGGAGGGAGGGAGGGAAGGAAGGAAGGAAGGAAGGAAGGAAGGAAGGAAGGAAGGAAGGAAGGAAAGAAAGAAAGAAAGAAAGAAAGAAAGAAAGAAAGAAAGAAAGAAAGAGCGAGCGAGCAGGCCTGGGTCAGCTCCTCCAGGGGTCATTTG
>CAUYRH010071024.1:0-30199 GCA_963574655.1 Perodicticus potto | reverse complement strand
TCTTTCTTTCTTTCTTTCTTTCTTTCTTTCTTTGAGACAGAGTCTCACTATGACGGCTTCAGTAGAGTGCTAGTGGTGTCACAGCTCACAGCAACCTCAAGCTGTTGGGCTTAAGCTATTCTCTTGCCTCAGCCTCCCAAGTAGCTGGGACTACAGGTGTCTCCTACAATGCCTGGCTATTTTTTCTTTTTGTTGTTGCAGTTATCATTGTTGTTTGGCAGGCCTGGGCTGGATTTGAACTCCCCAGCTCCTGTATATGTGGCTGGCGCCCTAGGCGCTGAGCCAAGAAGAATGTGTTTCAAACTCCATCCGGGTTAATACAAAAGATGCAAGGTCTCCCTCTTTTTTTTTTTGCAGTTTTGGGCCGGGGCTGGGTTTGAACCCGCCACCTCTGGCGTATGGGGCCGGCGCTCTACTCCTTTGAGCCACAGGCACCGCCCAAGGTCTCCACCTTTTTTAATGGCTGAAAAATATTCCATGGTCTACATTTGTTAAGCCCTGTGTTTGTTAACTCCTGTGTTGATGGGCATTTAGGTTGTTTTCACATCTTGGCATTTGTAAATTGGAGATCTCACTTTCTTAACCAAGTTTTGTGCATATTCTATTGACTATGTCTTTTTTTTTTATTAAGTCATTTGTACATAGATTATACATACATTTATGCCATTATCTGTTTTGATACTATTGAGTACGTCTTAGAAGAACAAAGATTTATTTGAAATCCATCTGTTAACTATGACACCAGAAAAATGTTAACTAACTACTGTAAGGCAGAGTCATTATTACCACCAGTGACTCTTCACTAAGTTAACCTTTACTGAGCTGACATCAAAACAATATTCACATGATCTAAATGTTGGCATAAGAATATATTACACATTTGTAACATATATACAGGTATATATTACACATAGAAGTACACACTTATATAGTTTGCTTTACTTGGTGGAGATATATAACTTTGTATAAAAACAATGTATTAAATTGTTGGTGATATTTCTTCATTTTTAGCTAAAGAATGACTTCAAGTGTTCAAGTCAAGCTGGAAATTAAAAAATCTTTAATTTTATAAATATTCACATCTTTTATAATATTGTATGTTCCTGGGCAGTGCCTGTGGCTCAAAGGAGTAGGGTGCCGGCCCCATATGCTGGAGGTGGTGGATTCAAACCCAGCCCCAGCCAGAAACTGCAAAAAAAAACTATATATATATAGTGTGTTCCTTTCCCGCTTAATATTCTTAAAGAGAAATCTGTGTATATTTTCTTAAGGATTCACTCACTTAGTAGATATTATTGAGAACCTATAGTGTGCCAGGCATGATCTAGATACTTGGGATGTGTCAATGAGTAAAACAAAGATCTCTATCCTCAAGGACTTTACATTCCAGTTGAGGGAGACCGACAGCAAACATTGTGAATAGTGAATTTTATGTTAGAAGGTGGTGTTATGGTAAAAAGAAAAAGAATGGGTAATAGAAGACCAGGGGTCCAGGTTCCAATTGTGTGTTCAGGGTAGGACTCTTGAGAAGTGAAGGGAGATGAAGGAGGTGAGGGGGTGAGCCAAGCACCTATCTGGTGGGGAGAGCATTCTGGGCAGAAGGAGCAGCAGTGCAAGGGCCCTGAGGTCTGAGCTTTGGCTGGTGATAGTCAGTGTGGTAGTGGATTAAATAAGAGGAAAAATCCAGCTTTTCCTCTGAGTGAGATGCAGCTTTTGGAAGGTTGCATTCTGACTTAGATTTTAAATCCTAATGTCTATGAAAAAAAACTCAGAAAGAAAAAAATGTCTACAAAACAATGTTGCATGAAAAAAATTATAATGTCTAAACATCCTGATTTATAAGACATAATCTTATTACAATATATTACTTTAACTTGAAATTTAGGTCCTTGGTGGGTAATTTTGACAAAATGTTAATCTGCTTATCTATATATTTATATATTGTGTTCATGAAGAAGGAAGATAGTAAAAGTTATTTTCTTTTTTAGATATAAAGTCATGAAGAACTGGGGAGTTCTAGGTGGAATTGCCGCTGCTCTTGCAGCAGGAATATATGTTATTTGGGGTCCCATTACAGAAAGAAAGAAGCGCAGAAAAGGTAAGAATGTGACCACTGTATCATGGTGGTAGGTGTAACTTAAAACCTCGTTATCTGAAAATAGTACAAAAAGTTAGGGGAGTGGTCCTTTTTTTTTCCTCTTGTATCTTTAAAATGAGAATTTCAGTTTTTGAAATAGTACTTTTACATTGACTCAGTATTGTACACCGTGGAGTAAAAAGATTTCTATTTCAGCACCTCTCTAAACTTGAGCTTAAGGAATGCTTTGTAATGAAAAATTTCAAGTGGCTTATTGTGGCAGTTGTGTTTTTCAGTAGTTCAACTGGCTAATTATGTTATTCACTTGTGGTCTCTCAAACTAGACTGCCAATAATTGGTAAAAATTTCAAAGTAGTTTTTCCATTAGTAAAAAATCTACTTCCTAATTTTTTAATGGTCCTTTTGTAAATGTTGCAGTACTTAATATTGATTAAAATTTGGCAAAGAGAAAAAGAAGAAAAGGGTGTAGCAAAATTTGATCATTGTTAATTCTAAGGATGGTTATGATTGGTGTTGAGTATATACATTTTCTTGCCATTTGTGTGTGTTTGGGAACTTTTTAAGAAAAAGTTTTTTAAAAAGATTTTGTGCAAAGGAGGGAAGTATATAAGATTTGCAGAAAGACTGATTGGAATTGGTATAGTGATGTCTTTCCCAGTGATTGTTAAGAATAAAATCATTGTTCCGGGTAAAGCAACAATAGAACAATTGTTTTCTTCTGTTCAGAGAAACATTGCTTCTTATTAAAGAAGAGGGCACATGAGGGAATAAGAGAGAGGAAAAAGGGAAGAGGTGGTTACTATGTCTTTTTATACATTTAATGTGAACCAAGCTGTGCCAGATACCATGATGGGTTTCAGAAATAACATGTGACAGGAACCTGTCCTTCTCTTGCTTACATCTGCAGTACTGGGATCAGGCCTTGGCATGGACAGGATCTCTGGATCTCTGTGGATAAGGACCAGCTCAGATTAGGATTCCAAATTTAAGGTCACAGCGCAGAAACTCAGGGTCTAAAATGGGAGAGAAAAGAGAAATGGTCAGATGTGAGGTGCTGTTCTTTTCTTCCTCCCCCTGCCTTTTTTAGGGCTTGTGCCTGGCCTTGTCAATTTAGGGAACACCTGCTTCATGAACTCTCTGCTTCAAGGCTTGTCTGCCTGCCCTGCTTTCATCAAGTGGCTGGAAGAGTTCACCACACAGTACACCAGGGATCAGAAGGAGCACCCGCCTCAACAGTATTTGTCCTTAACACTATTGCACCTCCTGAAAGGTAACTAGTGGAGAATATAAGGGGGATCTAATGGCAAATGATTGTGTAGATTATGAAAAAGACACTACGGGCCCAATAGATACAAGTAGCTATTTTTTTAAAATCAAAGATGGAACCATTTATTTAAAAATGTGTCAGTTTAATAAACTGCTTTTTAAGAAAGGGAATAAAAAGCCATTGCCACATAAATATTTTGATTATAAGAAAGAAGTACTCTCTGATTTAAAAAACTAATATATAATAAAGTACCTTAGCCTAGGAAATAAGGTAATTCACAAAAGTGATACAATTTGATGACAATCAAATGTTCAATTTTACCATTATCAGAGAGATATAAAGAAAATAATAGTGCCTTTTATTTTTTTTGCATGCCAGCAAAAATTTTTTTTTTTTTAATAGAAATAGAGTCTCACTTTATCACCCTCGGTGGAGTGCCGTGGTGTCACACAGCTCACAGCAACCTCTAACTCCTGGGCTTAGACGATTCTCTTGCCTCAGCCTCCCAAGTAGCTGGGACTACAGGGCCCGCCATGACGCCCAGCTATTTTTCTTTTTTTTTTTTTGCCCAGCTATTTTTCTGTTTTTGCAATTTGGCCAAGGCCGGGTTTGAACCTGCCACCTTCAGAATATGGGACCGGCGCTCTACTTGATGAGCCACAGGCATCACCCCAGCAAAAATTAAAAAACAAATTCACAGCCTTGGCCAGCTGTTGGACAATGTGTCCATATGCTGCTGAAGAGTGTGTAACTTTGTGCAACCTTTCTGGAGGGCAGTTTGGAACTACACAGTAATAGTAATGTAAAATATTTAATACCATTTGACCTGATAATTCTATGTCAGGGAGTCTGTCTTACAGAAATATTAACATGGACTGTAATTGAACCAGCCTGGAAAGTAGAATCCTAAAAGCAGACAAATTTGGGAGTGACTGAACACTAGCCTTTGGAGCCCTTAACTTGGAAAGTCACAATATGCTGCATTGGTAAAAGTTATAAGAAATAACCTCAAGTTCATTTTTAAACCAACATTTTTGTCTGTATAACTATTTGTTTTTTTTCCATAACATCTGTAAACACCCCATGAACATTATAAAAACACAATATATACACAAATCTCTCTAACACCTAATGAAAATGGCAAAAAAGAAAGAATGCAGATGTCCAATAGAGAGTGATTAAGCAATCAATGGCATATACCCATTAGGAATTATTTTTCCAAGATATTTTTTTATTTGAGAGCAAGCATAGGCTATGATATTAAAAGAGCAGGATACAAAATATGATGTAATTGGACTTCAGCAAGATACAAACTTACACAGATGAAGGCTGGACAGAAAAAGGCCAAAATGTTAGCAGTGCCCATTAGGGTGTTATACACTTCATGACAGTTGTAAAAAAAAAAAATTTTTTTTTAAATTCTTTACTTCTACTTTCCATAATAAGTATCTGCTACTTTCACTGTCACAAAAAAAATGGGTTTTAAAAACGCCCTAAATCTTGCTTCACTGAGGTTACTTTTCCATGTGATCTCTGCTTGATGCAGAAATCTGTATGAAGCAGGTGTGTTATCTGTGTAAAAGGTGATTTAAATGCTTTTACTTACCTGTTTTAAGAAAGAATACCATTCCAAAGTTTGTGTGAAAAGCTGAAATGTCCCCATGAGATGTTATGATGCAAGCGAAAAGAGTCGTCCTCACCCTGACCTCAGCACTGCCCTCTCAGTGCTGACTCGTGGGACCCAGTGCTGGACCGCAGAGCCATGGGCAGCTGCACCTCAAGTGTCTGCTCCATTCTCTGCTTCTGCCTTTTAATTCTCTCATGTTGTTGTTGTTGTTTTTCAGAAATAACATTTAATTACAATGGAATGCATTGAAGAAATTCTCCTTGTAAAAACTTAAAGCATTACAGATAAGGCTAAAAATCTCTTTATCACTATTCCAATCCTGATCCCTCCTTCCTTCCTAAGAAGAGGCTATGAGTATGTCCTTCCAGTTTTCTGTACATTTAGATACATTTCTGTGAACCCATAGAAATTATATGTTGTTTTGTTTGTTTTTCATGTTTAAATATTGTAATATGTATTAAAGAAATGTCCATTTCAGTACAGGTGATGCTACCTCATTCATTTTTTCTTTTTTTGTGAGTTTATTGGTTTTACATATTTTGTCTTCTGTGAATTGTTTGTTCATATCCTTTGCCCATCTTTAAAAATTGTGGTAAAATATCCATAACATGAAATTTACCAATTCAACCTTTTTTTTTTTGCAGTTTTTGGCCAGGGCCGGGCTTGAACCTGCCACACCCGGTATATGGGGCCAGCGCCCTACTCCTTGAGCCACACACTGCCCTCAACCATTTTTAAGTGTATACTTCAATGGCATTAAGTATAGTCACATTATTGTACAACAGTTACCATTGTCCATCCCTAGAACTCTTCATCATCTCAAACTAAATGTCCATACTAACAATGACTGCCATTCTCCATTGTTCTGCTTCTGAGTTTGACTGACATCTCCGATACCACGTATCTGTGTACCTCATTTAAATGCAATCATACAATGTTTGTCTCTAGGGCAACTAACTGGACTTAGTGTTTTCAAGGTTTATCCATGTTGTAGCATGTATCAGAATTTCTTCCTTTTTTTTTTGAGACAGAGCCTCAAGCTGTCACCCTGGATAGAGTGCCGTGGCATCCACAGCTCACAGCAACCTCCAATTCCTGGGCTCAAGCGAGTCTCTTGCCTCTGCCTCCCAAGTAGCTGGGACTACAGGCGCCCACCACAAGGCCCGGCCATCTTTTGGTTGCAGCCGTCATTGTTGTTTGGTGGGCCCGGGCTGGATTCAAACCCGCCAGCTCAGGTGTATGTGTCTGGTGCCTTAGCCTGTTGAGCCACAGACGCCGAGCCAAAATTTCTTTTTAAAGTTGAATAATATTCCATTGTATATGTGTGTGTGTGTATGTATATAACACAATATTTTGTTATCCTTTTGTCCATCTCTCAATGCACATTTGAGTTATTTCTATCTTTTGACAATTATGAATAACACTGCTGTGAATATTTTGGTGTTTAAATATCTGTTCAAGTCTTTTCGATCATTTTCTGTAAATACCCGGAAGTGGAATTGCTGGATCAAATGGTAATTCTGTTCAATTTTTTGAGGAACTGCCATACTGTTTTCTACAGAGGCTGCCCTATTTTATAATCTGACCTGCAGGTTGGCACCAACACTTGATTGTTTTCTGTTTTTTTGACAATAGCTATCCTAATGGGTGTGAAGTGGTATGTTATTTTAATTTGCATCTCCCTAATAATAAGGGATATTGAGGCTCTTTTCACATGTACATTGGCCATTTGTATATCTTTTTGGAGAAATGTCTGTTCAAGTCCTTTGCCTATTTTCGAATTGGGTTGTTTGGGGCTTTTTTGTTGTTGAGTTTTAGGAGTTCCAAGTTTATATATTCTGGGTATTAATCTCTCATCAGATATATGATTTGTAAATTTCATTCACTTTTATTTTTTTTAAGGCAGGGTTTCTCACTCATTTCCCCAGTGCAGTAGCACAATCATAGCTCACTGCAACCTCAATCTCCTGGGCTCAAATAATCCTTCTGCCTCAGCCTCCCGAGCATCTGGGACTATAGGTGTATACCATCACACCAGGTTAATTTTTTTTTTTCTAATTTTTTGTAGAAATGGAGTTTCACTATGTCGCCTAGGCTGGTCTTGAACTCCTGGTCTCAAGCAATCCTTCTACCCCAGCCTCCCAAAGTGCTAGAATTATACCATGGCTAACCTTACTCACTTTTAGAGCTGTATAGTACACACAATATCAAGACACCTCAGTTTGTTTAGCCCTTTGCTTCTAGTTCCTTGTGGAGATAAGCAGGCTGCAGTGAACCTCCTCGTTCAGCTCTCCACATGCACTCAAACATGTGTTTCTCTAAGGTAGATCCTGAAAAAGTGAAATTCCTGGGTTGTGGATATAAAAATGTTAGCAGACATTACCAAAGTGCTCCATAGCATTTTAGACAAAATTGGATGAAAGGGGACATTAAAATTTTCCTTGGGAGTGAAAAAGCTAATGGAAGGGCTGCCTGAGGGGTTTGGGAGGAAGAAGGAAGGTAGAGTTCCTTTCCTGACACCCTTCATCCTAGATGGTAAAGGGCTGACCCAGGGTGTACACACCCTGTTGAGATGAGTCTCAGGCCTGCTCAGCTTCCAGCGCTGCTGCGCCCAGGGTTGCCACCAAGTTCAGACAGGGTGAGGTGGGAAGGCATTGGAGGTGGGATGATAGCAGTGTTTAGAACCTCCAGAGTCACAGTCTGATGTATTTAAAGGAATCTTACAGGTCTGCTGACTGTAACTTAAAGGAGGACACAGGCTGGACTAATTTATCTTGGGAGTCACTGAACTTTAGAAGCTGCACTGAGATGGCAGTTCATCTTCATCCCTCGTATTCTAGCAGTGCTGGCCCAGTGTGACATCCTGTGGGAAGGGGGTGGTTAAGATCAGGAGTCAGCACACTATGGCCCATGAGCCAAATCCAGCCCACTGTTGGTTTTTTGTAAACGAACAGGAGCACAGTTGTAAACATTTTTTCAGGTACCGCCTGTGGCTGCTTTTATGCTACAGCACAGAGTTGAGTAGTTGTGACAGATCATATGACCCACAAAGCCTAAAATGTTTACTGTTTGACCCTTTCAGGAAAAGTACCACCCCTTGTCTAGATGTTAATTATTAAGTAAATTCATAAGCCTATCACACTTATTTTTGTTTATTAGGTTTGATTGTACTTACGATTGAAAAGTAAGGCCAGGGCTCAGTGACTGTAGCTCAAGTTGCAGAACTGGCAGGTTTGAATTCAGACCAGGCCTGCCAAACAACAATGACAGCTACAACCAAACAAAAATAGCCAGGCATTGTGACAGGCACCTGTAATCCCAGCTACTTGGGAGGGTAAGGCAAGAGAATTGCTTAAGCCCAGGAGTTGGAGGTTTCTGTGAGCTGTGACGCTACAGCACTCTACCCAGGGCAATAGCTTGAGGATCTGTCTCTAAATAAATAAATAAATAAGAAAAGTAAGGCCAGGTGCAGTGGCTCATGCCTGAATCCCAGCACTTTGGGAGGCTGAGATGGGAGGATCATTTAAGGTCAGAAGTTTGAGACTAGTCTGGGCAACATAGCAAGACCTTTCCTCTATAAAAATTTAAAAATTATCTGGTGTGTAGTCCCAGTTACTTAGGAGGCTGAGGCAACAGTATCGCTTAAGCACAGGAGTTGGAAGTTGCTGTGAGATATGATTGTGCCACTGCCCCCTAGCCCAGGCAACAGAGTGAGACCTTGTCTCTTAAGAAATAATAATAATGGCTCAGCGCCTGTGGCTCAACAGGCTAAGGCGCCAGCCACGTACACCTCAGCTGGCGGGTTCGAATCCAGCCTGGGCTCGCCAAACAACAATGACGGCTGCAACCAAAAAATGGCCGGGCGTTGTGGCGGGCACCTGTAGTCCCAGCTACTTGGGAGGCGGAGGCAGGAGACTCGCTTGAGCCCAGGAATTGGAGGTTGCTGTGAGCTGTGATGCCACGGCACTTTATCTAGGATGACAGCTTGAGGCTCTGTCTCAAAAAAAAATTAAAATTAAATTAAGTATGACTATACAGAGACACAAGGAAATTATGTCTCTGTGGCCCTTAAAAAAAAAGATTCTGAGGATGGAAAGTTGAGAAAATTATATTTCCATTGGGTTATGATGGTAGAACTAAAGAGATGTTTGTTTGGATGAATCAGGTTTTTCTCAAAGAAGGGACTCTGATGAAGCTATCTCGGAAAGTGATGCAACCCCGAATGTTTTTCCTGGTAAGAGGCCATGTGTGGTTCTGATGTGTCCAAGGCACAAGGCAGGAATAATTGCCTAATGAAAGGAGACATTTATCCATAGCAGATAAGCTTAGCACATTCAAAAATCAGTTTTAGTGGCATCTTTGGCTGTATTGGGTATTTACCTTTGAAGTATGGGAAATAAAATCTGTTATGATGCATAATCAGAAAATTATTTCCTTTTAGAATGTAGTTATTTCATTTCTAATGTGGAATAATTGTTTTAATCATTTATTTAGGCAGACTGTAATGCCTCAGTAGGATTTAGAATTCAGGAAACGTTAAATCTGTCACAGAACTTCAAAAGGTGGCACAGCCTTTTTGATAGTATTCTAGTACAACATTCTAGGGGGTTGTTGTATATATAGCTGAAAATAAGTATCTTATTCAGAGAGCTGTCAGCACAGTAGTAGTATTTTTTCTTTATTTTTATATCTTATCAATATCTTTATAGCTGAAATTTGCTTCTTTACTTACTGTGAAATGTTTCTACTTTCAGTTTAATGATGCCTTGTTATATACAACACCCGTGCAGTCTGGGATGTATAAGCTGAACAACATGCTCTCATTGGCTGGAATGAAGGTCTGTGTATCTGCTAGACTTTTTTTTTTTTTTTTTGAGACAGAGTCTCACTTAGTCACTCTTGGTAGAGTGCCCTAGTGTCATAGCTCACAACAACCTCAAATTCTTGGGCTCCAGCGATTCTCTTGCCTCAGCTTCCCAAGTAGTTGGGACTACAGGTGCCCACCATGATGCCCGGCTAGTTTTAGGGGTGGGATCTCGCTCTGGCTCAGGCTGGTCTCAAACCTGTGAGCTCAGACAATCCACCCACCTTGGCCTCTCAGAGTACTAGGATTATAGGCCACCTCACCCAGCCCTGACCTTTTTTATTCAAATGTGTAGTTATGTATTTGAGAAAAATCCCTAAGATAGTCATCTTTCTCCCATCCTTAACTTTTCTCTCTCCATGTTACTGTTCATGCATTCAGTTATTCATACATGTTGCCATTTGTTCACTCGTGCATTAATTTATTCATAAGGTATGTATTGAGAACTATTATGAACAAAGTTGGTAATAGGTTTGATGGAAAATAGGAAGATGAATTGATTCTTTTTCTTTCTGCCCCACCCCACCACCGCTCCTCATCTGTCCTCCAACACCACAGGACTTAGCATGTAGTTGGGAAGATAAACACTACCCATAAATGCCCATCGAGTAGACAGTAATAAATATCACCATAATGGCACAGTAAAGTTTTGGGGAGTTCAGAAAATAAAGAACATGCAGATTTTGATGGTCACGGTGGCGGGATTGGCCTGCAGCTTTTGATAGGCAGTGAGGAAAGAGGGAGAATACAGGAAGTCTTTTAAGAGGAAGAGATAATGGGCCTAAAATGATTAAGTCCCATTTGACCATTCTGTCATTTTACAGAAAGGCATTCTGGGTAGAGGGAATACTGTGAGCAAAGGTGTGGAGGTGGGAAAGTTGGGCCTGTGAGTATTTAAATTCATCTGGAGCATTGAGTAGGTGATGGAGAATAGTAGTAGGTAAAGCTGGAAACGAAGGTTGGTTGTGGATGTCAGCCATTAGGGGCAATGGGCAGTTTCAGCTGTAGTTCAGAGTTGGGAATTTTCAGTAGTGTGTGGAAATTGTTATACTTTCTTCCAGGTCAGAAAACCCACACAAGAAGCATATCAGAATGAATTAAAGATTGAAAGCGTGGAACGTTCCTTCATTCTCTCAGCCAGGTAAATTTTTAAAAATTGGTATAGATGAATTTTTTGCCAATATAACAGGATCAGATATTGCCAACACTTTTTATATCTAGGTTTAACTATTAGACTTTGCATTTCTTTCTTTCTCCTTCTCTTTTCCAATACCATACAGGTAGCTCTCCATTTGCCGTGCAGGTAAATGGCTGAGAGTTGATGCAACAGGGTACTAGTGGCACAAAGATTAAAATGTACCTCTGAATAGAGTAGTAATGGTAAAAGTGCTTCATTGATCATTTTTTAAAGTGAGTATTTCAAATTGTTTTAATAAACAACTACTGCTTTGTAATTTGCTTGTAAGTTCTCACCTGTCATTTAAAGGTTGTAACAAACCTATGAGGTAGGTGTCATCTCATACTAAAATGAGAAAACTAAGCTACAGAAAAATTAGGTTGCTCTCTTAAAGATGCATAGTTGGCAAAGTTGGGATACAGCATCATAAATTGTTATTTATGATGTCACTTTGCCCCAGACTGGAACCTGCAGTGACTTTCCTATTAATCAGAGTATATTTCCATGTTGTAATTCAAGCGCTAAGGAAACCTGAAGCTGTGTGACTCATGGCTGAGTGGCGGAAGTGGATATTTGGGAGGATTTGCGTGGTGAGGGAGAGATAGCAAGGCTCCACTGCAGCATCTAGATCAGCGGTTCTCAACCTGGGGGTCGCGACCCCTTTAAGGGTTGAACAGCCCTTTCACAGGGATCACCTAAGACCATCAGAAAACACGTATTTTTGCATACATGACGTGGCAACAAAAATAATTTAATGGTTAGGGGTCACCACAACCTGAGGAATTGTATTAAAGGTCGCAGCATTAAGAAGTTTGAGAACCACTGATCTAGATGGTCAGTCTGTGGCACTCTTCCCAAAATTAACCTTTGATATAATAAAAAATAATGACAAACACTTTTGTAAGATTTATTATATGCAGATACTATCCTAAAGACTTTATGTGTATTAATTCATTAAATCGTCATAGCAATCTTTTAAGTCAAGTTACTATTAATTATGCCCATTTTATGGTGAGACAAGTGACCGAGCTATTAAGTAGCAGAGCCCAGATTTGAACCCAGGCAGTCTGCTGTAATTTTATCACTAAAATCAACTAGGATCTTAGTAACAGAGTAATGGTTGGAATCATTTGTACTCCGCATCAGGGATAGTACTCCTTGTTTTATATTTATTTTCTCTTTTAAGTACCATGATAACTTCTGGGTTGAGTATTATCTTGATCTTCTGGGTGAGAAAATGGAGAGGCTCATAAAGGTCAAACAGCACCTTAAAAGTTACATAGGTCATAAACAGTGGAGCCATAATTGGAACCTAGCTGAATCTGACAGCCACTTTTTTTTTTTTTTTTTTGAGACAGAATCTCACTGTTGCCCTGGATAGCGTGCCAAGGTGTCTTCATAGCTCATAGCAACCTCAAACTCCTAGGCTAAAACAATCCTCCTATTTCAGCCTCCCAAGTAGCTGGGACTACAGGTTTGTGCCAACCGTGCCCAGCCAATTTTTTCTGTTTGTTGTAGAGACGGGGCCTTTTTCACGCTCACGTTGGTCTCAAACTCTGCGCTCAAATGATCCACCCGCCTGGCCTCCCAGAGAACGCTAGGATTACCCGGCCCTGACAACCACTATAATTCTGCCTGTGTCTGTGAATGTCAAAGGCTCAGACTAAATGTCTGACGTCCCCAAATTTGAGGACCACAGGAATCCTCTGGGGCGTGTCATTCCTTGGAAATGGCCACTACCACCTGACATACAGGATGACAAAAACATACCTGTGTTTGGGGTTTGACAAATGCTTCCCCAACTATTAGGCATGGCAAGCAAAATTCCTGGGACTAGCTGAACCATTCCCCAGAAGGAAAGTAACCTCTTGATCACTTGGCGCTGTAACTTATTTTGAGGGCGGGGGCGGGGGGGTTTGTTTGGTTGGTTTTCTTTATTTGAAGGGTAGGGACTTTGAACAAAAGTTCAAAGAACAACAAGGCCTGGTTTATCAGGCTTTTGACGAGTACTTGAGATTGGTTCTTAGAATTAAGAAAGTTCTTTTCTGGGTTTTTTTTTTTTGAGACAGAGTCACTCTTAGTAACTGAGTATGGTGGCTTCACAGCTCATAGCAACCTCCAGCTCTTGGGCTTAAGCGATTCTCTTGCCTCAGCCTCCCAAGTAAATGGGACTACAGATGCCCACCACAACACCTGGCTATTTTTTTGTTGCAGTTATTATCACTGTTGTTTTAGCTGGCCCAGGCTGAGTTCGAACCCTCTAGCCTCCGTATATGTGGCCAACACCCTAACCACTGAGCTATGGACACCAAGTGTGTATGTGTGTCTTTGGAAGAGAATTCCCAACTGATTATGACTTAGTCTTATTTTTCTTTCTTTTTAGAGACAGTCTCACTTTGTCGCCTTTGGTAGAGTGCTGTGGCGTCATAGCTCATCGCAACCTCCAACTCCTGGGCTTAGGTGATTCTCTTGTCTCAGCCTCCCGAGTAGCTGGGACTACAGGCGCCCGCCACAACACCCAGCTATATTTTTTTGTTTGCAGTTTGACCAGGGCCGGGTTCGAACCCGCAACCCTCGGTATATGGGGCCAGTACCCTGCTCACTGAGCCACAGGCACCGCCCATTAGTCTTATTTTTCTTACTCATGGACCCTTAAATACAAACTGCTGCTGTCCATGGAGCTATCCTTCCTTTGTTTCCTTGTGTGGTCACAATCCCACTTGTGCCATGCTCTGTGTCAGCCACAGAGGGGAAAAACAGTTCTTTCTCATTCAGTTTTACCCAGACTTGTATCTCTACAACTTCATCTCAAGGAAGCATTTTTTCAATAGGCTGCCAAGGTACTTTAGGACAGGATGAAAAATCAATCTTGCCAAGAAGACACTAGAAAACAAGAAGCCTTTGTGAAGGAGACCCATGCGATGATACCGTGCAGAACTGGCTTTCAGGAGACAACATGTAAATCACCTGTGCAGAGAATGGTTGTGCCTTACTTCAGGGATGGGCAGGAGGGTCATATATGAGCCATTTTATATATTGTTCTGTGACTGTGATGTATGGATCCTTTCTCTGCCTTTTTGTTAGTAGTCGTCTGGTGCCCAGTGGCTGTCATTGCGGGGTTGGAGGAACTTTACTGATGGGACCAATTCATTGTTTGGAGACTGGCATAGGTAGAGCAGCTGGGGAAGGGGACTGTCTAATGTCTGTCATCCATTCAACAGATATTTACCAGGCACCTACTTAGTGACAGGCAACTGTTCCAGGAGCTGGGAGTACAAAGTCCCTGACCGTAAAGAGCTTTGTTCTGGGCACCCATAGCTCAGTGGTTAGGGCGCTGGCCACATGCTCCAGAGCTGGTGGGTTCAAACCTGGCCCAGGGCTGCTAAACAAACAAACAAAAAATCGCCAAGTATTGTGGTAGGCACCTGTAGTCCTAGCTAATAGGGAGGCTGAAGCTAGAGAATTGAGCCTAAGAATTGAGGCTAAGAATTGAGCCTAAGAATTCGAGGTTACTGTGAGCTATGACACCATGGCACTCTACCGAGGGTGACAAAATGAGACTCTGTCTCAATAAAAAAAAAAAAAAAGACTTTGTTCTGAAGGGAGAGAGAGGCAATAATCAAATAAAATATAATTTGAGGTATTAAATGTTATGAAAAAAGATAAAGTAGACTGAACACACACAGAGTGATAGGCTGGACTGTTTTTTTTTTGAGACAGAACCTCAAGCTGTCACCCTGGATAGAGTGCTGTGGCATCACAGCTCACAGCAACCTCCAATTCCTGGGCTAAAGCGAGTCTCCTGCCTCCGCCTCCCAAGTAGCTGGGATACAGGCACTCGCCACAACGCCCGGCTCTTTTTTGGTTGCAGCCGTCATTGTTGTTTGGCAGGCCCGGGCTGGATTCGAACCTGCCAGCTCAGGTGTACGAGGCTGGCGCCTTAGCCCGTTGAGCCACAGGCGCCAAGCCTAGGCTGGGCTGTTTTAATGGGGAGATCAGAAAAGAAGAGAAGAGGAGATGAGGAGAAGCAGAGACCAGAAAGGAGCAAATTCCAGGTTGAGGGAATAGGCAAGAGATAGGAAGGAGGCAGGAAAGGAGTTCAGTGTGTTAAAGGAATAGCAAGAAGCACAATGTGAGTGGAGCCTGGTGTTCCAGAGATGGTCAAATGTGAGGTTAGAGGGGGGATGGGGCAGGAATGTACAGACTAGGTCCTATGAGGCCTCATAGACTGCTCTGGTCATTGGATTTTTAAGTGTGATGGGAAACCATCTGAGGGTTTCAAGCTGAAAATTGAAAGGTTCTAATTTATTGTTTCAAAAGATTACACTGACTGGGCGGCGTCTGTGGCTCATCAAGTAGGGTGCCGACCCCATATACTGAAGTTGGCGGGTTCAAACCCAGCCTCGGCAGAACTGCAACACAGAAAAATAGCCGGGTGTTGTGGCGGGCGCTTGTAGTCCCAGCTACTTGGGAGGCTGAGGCAAGAGAATCGCGTAAGCCCAGAAGTTGGAGGTTGCTGTGAGCTGTGTGACGCCACGGTACTCTACCGAGGGCGATAAAGTGAGACTCTGTCTCTACAAAAAAAAAAAAAAGATTACACTGACTGCTTTTGACCATCAGGGGACTAGAGCAGAAGTTGGGAGCCCAGAAAGCAGGCTGGTGATTGATGGTGTTTTGGACATCAGTGGTGAGAAGGGGTCGGAATGAGGCAGAGCCATAGGATCACTGATGGGTTCAAAATGGGGTGTACAGGAGGAATCATAGAACCAGGAAGTTCTCCATAAAAGAAGAACAAATTCTCAAGGGCAGATTAGGCCAGCACAGAGGAAAGGGAGCTACTGTGTAGTAAATGCCCCCAGTGTGCCATGCTCTTCTCTGGATTCCTCCACAGCGAGGTAGATCTTGTATCACAGGTTAAAGTGGGGCAGGGGTAAGTTTTGGTTGCAAGATGAAAGGAGAAACAAAGTCTTGAAAAGAAGGGGATGGGGGAAGATATGATCTCGTTTCTGTCTGCCTCGCTGGCCTCATATCCATTCTCCCCAGGTCCCACCACAAACACATTGTGTGTCCCAGAACCATGGTCTGCTCGTGACTCCCCACGAGAGCCATCTTACTCCACATCCTTTTGCCTTGCACATTCCCCACCCCTACATGGAATTCGTCCTTCATTCAATATGGAATATGGAGCCTCTGCCTTAGGTCAGACGATGTGCTAGGTATCAGCATGCAGTGGGGAATTAAAAGGGTCCTCCTTCACTGAGCTTACATTCTGGGAGGAAGTACGTTAGCGAATACTAACACAAGTATTATTTTGGGGGGGGGGTTGTTTTTTTCTTTTGTTTTTTTGCAGTTTTTGGCTGGGGCTAGGTTTGAACCCACCACCTCCAGCATATAGGGCCAGCACCCTACTCCTTTGAGCCACAGGTGCTGCACACAAGTATTATTGTGAGTAAGTAACAACAGGAAAAATAGGTGCTATGATACTGTAAAGCAAAGGACCTTGAGCTAGGCTGGGTAGGGAGGGGGTAGTCAGGAATAACTTCCCTAAAGGACTGGCTGTGAACACTGACTCACGAAGGATAAATAGGTATTGGATAGCCAGGCAGAGGAAAGGGAGAACTTCAGGGCATCAGGAGGGATGTGTGCAAAGGTGATGAAGTCGGAGGGGGCGTGGCGTATTCAAGAACTGAAAGACCCATGTGGCATGAGCTTAAGAGGGAGCAGGAGATTGACTCCACATAAGTGTGGAGGGACAGGCAATGTCAGTTATGCGGAGCCATCTTGTGGATTTTGATCCTCAGCCTACGAGCCAGAAGAAGCCACCGAAAGGCTTATTTATACAAGGGAATGATGTGAACAGATGGCATTTTTTAAAGATTATGGTTGTCATGTGGAATACGGCCTGAGAGGTGTACTAAAAGCAGTAATTCATTGTGGACACACGGGATGAGGGGAAGGGGATTGTCCGAGTGAGTCTCCACCTTGTATGGGGTACTGGAGGTGGGTGCCAAGAACTGTAATAGGGAGCACTGGGAGAAGAGCAGCTTTTCAGGGATTTGTTTCAGACGTGCATACTGAATGTGAGCTGCCTCTAAAACACCCAGCTGCAGCCATCAAGGAGCAGGTGTCTGGGTGTCAGGAGGAAGCCGGAGGCAGAGCCATGTATTGGGGCATCAGGTTAGTGATGACCAAAACTTAGGGGACTGATGGAGGGTACACAGAGACACAGAATTCCCTGCCAAACTCCTATAATTCTCCAAGTCCTAACTTTGTCATCCCCTCTGCAAAGCCCTAATTAGATAACTTGCTACTTCTGTGTTACTTTTCTACCTTTGTTTTATCATATGTTAATTTCTTTTTTCACTTCAGTTCAGTGTGAGACCCTTAGAAAGTGATATGTGTTTTTGGGGCCCAGTTCATGGCTCGGGTCCTGGCCCTTAGTAGGCTCCGAGGAAATGGTACTGACATGAATCGTAGTCATGAGGCCTTGAACCTCAGAGTAGCACAAGTACTGGTGTGGCAAGGTCAAAGCAGAAATCTCTTCTATTGGAGGGCTTTCCCCCAAGTATTACATCCTACTTAATGTGAAAATGATATTTATTTGACACAAATTTGCTTTCTGGTAATGTACACATTCTAGAAAGAAAAGAATACAAGAAGAAACCTAGAATGTCTGCATTGGATACTGTGAGTAAATGTGTGTGGTCTGTGAGAAATGTGTTATCAAGAGCTGGTAAACATTGTCTTGGCAGAACCCCACACAAGAGAGAGCCAGGAATGATTAGATGAAAGAACAGCATATGTGACATGATTTGCACAGTTGATTCACATTCTACATGCTTCCAAGGCTCCAGAAGAATCCAACAGCAATTCTCAAATTTGCCATCTGCCTCTCTGCTTTCTGTTACTTCTTCCAGGGAAGAGCAGGAGAGGGTGGGGGAGATGGTAATATTTTATGAATGTTTGCTCAGAAGCCTAAGCATGTGTTCTTGTAGTGTAATTCTTCAGAGAACATGAGCAGAGGCTGGCAGTGACCTAAGGTGGAGGATCCAATCCTTAACTACACCTGGGTCTGATGCCTGCTCATCACTCAGTGGCCTGTTGTCTATAAAGCGAATTACCTAACACAGCTAACCCTCCTCAGTTTCCTTAGGTGGATGATGATATTGTGGGGGCATGTATGATTCAGTATATATTCCATGGGAGAGCTCTGAGGATGAGATACAGTGACATTTGCAGTGTATTTGGGACAGTTACCTGACATAAAGTAACCATTAAATGGTAGCTAGTTATGGCAATACTGCAAGGGTAATAGATGTAACAGCTGGTTTTGTTTGGTTTAGCCAAACAAAGAGGTCATTTCTTTTTTATTTTGTTCTTTGTATATAATGAAAATTTGAGAAATATGTTAGTTTTTAAATTTTATTTGGAAACTAGATTTCTGCTTTTTCATATCTATAAGAATGAGTATTCTAATGCCACTCAAACTATTTAGTAGGGAGGTACATTCCAGAGAATGACTCTTGTGGGGAAGACAAGTGGTTTCTTCTTTTCTTTTTTTCCTCATATCGTTTTAAATGTCATGGTTTCTTCAAAATATAGCAATATACTGCCCGTCTGTATCATTATTTATGATGGATTTCTTTATTTTAGAAATACTGTTTAAGAGTTCAAATAGATTTAAAATTAGAGTATCTGATAACAATAAACTGCACATTCAGTCACCCAGTCTCAAAAATCAACATTGTGCCACCAATTATCCTGTTTTTTAACCGTTTTGAATATGCAAAATAAAATTTACACAATAGATTTTATTTTTTTATTTTTTTATTTTTTGAGACAGAGCCTCAGGCTGTCACCCTGGATAGAGTGCCGTGGCACCACAGCTCACAGCAACCTCCAATTCCTGGGCTCAAGCAAGTCTCTTGCCTCTGCCTCCCAAGTAGCGGGGACTATAGGCGCCCACCACAACACCCAGTCATTTTTTGGTTGCAGCTGTCATTGTTGTTTGGCGGCCCGGGCTGGATTCGAACCCGCCAGCTCAGGTGTACGTGGCTGGCGCCTTAGCCTGTTGAGCCACAGGCGCCGAGCCTACACAATAGATTTTAAAACAATAAATTTTAAAACAAATTACAGATGTCACGTCATTTTACTCCTACATACTTCATTATGCTTTTCTAAAAAATACAGACTTTTTTTTTTTACACAATCACAATACTATCATAACCAATTTTATTTTATTACCATAGACTTTTAAATTCACCATTAAAATCTCTTATTCTTGCCCTTCACTTTTCTTGTTCTCTCTACCTGTCCGTAGGCCATTATGAAAGTTTTGAGGTACATAAAATTCAAGAAATGTAAAATCCACACAGAGGGAAACAAAGGAAGCCCTCCCAGCAACCCCAGTAAGCCAAGCCGAGCAAGGTGAAACTTGCACAGGGAATCAGAAAGGATGCCATCAGCTTTGTGTTGTGGAAGTGAAATAGTGGTCCATAACACAGTCTGTCTCAAAACTATGATAGTGGCCCATGTGTATGTATAGATTTATATATTTATTATATTTATAAGGTTTATGGTGCACCTCTCTGTTTTGAATATGCAAAACAAAACTTAAACACTAGCTTAATAAATGTGCTGAAGTCATGATGATTTGGAACTTACTACAGAGTTTTGGGGGAGAGGCATGATTGTAAAAATGAAGAACAAAAATGCCCCATTCTGAATGGTTTTTCTCCTTTTCAGCCCATTGCCACCTAGAGTTGAATTAAAGGATACCTCCCAATGACTATCTCTAAATAGATAGAGGAGCCCTAATAGCTATTTCCCTCTTAACATCTCTAAAGATACTAAAAATATGTTCTCTTTATCCCACTGTCCATCCTAGGTACTTTTAGTAAGTTTAATAGTGTAAAGATATTTAGTATTCTGTGCTAAAAATCATCATGCAAAACTTTATTTCTTGGAAGATTTTTAAATTCTAGAAGTATGTTTTATGAATCTCCTTGGTTGGCTCGGCACTTGTGGCTCAACGAGCTAAGGTGCCAGCCACGTACACCTGAGCTGGTGGGTTCGAATCCAGCCCAGGCCTGCCAAACAACAATGATGGCTGCAACCAAAAATTGTCTGGGCGTTGTGGCAGGTGCCTGTGGTCCCAGCTACTTGGGAGGCAGAAGCAGGAGACTCGCTTGAGCCCAGGAATTGGAGGTTGCTGTGAGCTGTGATGCCACAGCTCTCTATCCAGGGTGACAGCTTGAGGGTCTGCCTCGAAAAAAAAAAAAAAAGGAATCTCCTTGGTTATATAAATAATAATAATAATTAACTGTATGACTGGCCCTTAAACACAAATAATTCTAGGGTGGCCCCTGTGGCTCAAAGGAGTAGGGCCCCAGCCCCATATGCTGGAGGTGACGGGTTCAAACCCAGCCCCGGCCAAAAACTGCAAAAAATAAAAAATAAAAATAAAAAAATAATTCTAAATGTAGGAGATTTCAAAAGCTATTTAACATAAAGTGGAACTTTTGGAAAGAAAAAAAATAAACATTGTATTTGCTGAAATTCCATGGATTCTCTATCGCCTACTCTGATTATTTGTTTCTACAAAACCACAGAGTTGCTTCTTTTGACTAGTATTGTTGGGAGGTTGGTAAGGTCTGTTGTCATGAGTACAGGAAAAGAAGTAAGTAAAAGGCAAAGTATAGATGCTGACATCGGGTTAATGGAACCTTCTTTTGCCCCCAACAGTTCTGCCACAGAAAGAGATGAATGGCTAGAAGCAATTTCCAGATCAATAGAAGACTATGCCAGGAAAAGAATCACCTTCTGTCCTAGTAGGAGTCTTGAAGAGGTATTTTCTTGTCTTTTTTTTTTTCCAGGGCATTTCAAATAATTTTTACCTTTCAGATACATTTCTCAGAGGTTTTTTTTTTGGCCGGGGCTGGGTTTGAACCCACCACCTCCGGCATATGGGGCAGGTGCCCTACTCACTGAGCCACAAGCACCACCCTCTCAGAGGTTTAGAAAAGCAACATTTGTGTCCCAGAATGATCGAGGTGTGTGTCTTATTTCAGCACTAAACATTGATCCTTCCATTAATGTTTAACTTCAAGTCTCTGATAGCATATAAGCATATTCATGTATTTTCCTAGTTTGAGAAACTATTTGTTATAGAAAATTTAGAAAATACAGAATAGCTTCTGTTCCTCCCTTCCTCCCTTCCATTTTATTTTTTTTGCAGTTTTTGCCCAGGGCTGGGTTTGAACCCGCCACCTCCAGTATATGGGGCTGGCGCCCTCCTTTGAGCCATAGGCGCCGCCCTATTTTTTTATTATTTATTTATTTTTTGTTTTGAGACAGAGTCTCACTTTGTCACCCTCAGTAGAGTGGCATGGCGTCACAGCTCACAGCAACCTCGAACTCTTGGGTTCAAGTGATTCTCTTGCCTCAGCCTCCCAAGTAGCTGGGACTACAGGTGTCCACCACAACACATGGCTATTTTTTTGAGATGATGTCTCGCTCTGGCTCAAGCTGGTCTAGAACCTGTGTGTTCAGGCATTCCACCCGCTGGGCCTCTCAAGTGCTAGGATTACAGACATGAGCCACCACACCAAGCTAATTTATTTATTTTTAATTAATTAATTTATTTATTTTTTTGATGATAGAGTTACTCTGTCACCCGTGGTAGAGTGCCATGGTATCATCATAGCTCATAGCAACCTCAAACTTTTGGGCTCGAGTAATCCTCTTGCCTCAGTTTTTCTATTTTTTAGTGGAGACATTCTTGCTCAGGTTGGTCTTGAACTCCTGAGCTTAAGCAGTCTGCCCACGTTGGCCTCCCAGAGTGCTAGGATTACAGGCTGGATTACAGGCATGAGTCATTGACTCTGGCCTCTTCCTTCCTTTAAAAAAAAAGAAGAGGCTCAGCACCCGTAGCACAGTGGTTACAGCACCAGCCACATACACCAAAAGTGGCGGATTCAAACCCAGCCTTGGCCAGCTGAACAACTGCAACAAAAAATACTAGGCATTGTGGCGGGCACCTGTAGTCCCAGCTACTTGGGAGGCTGAGGCAAGAGAATGGCTTAAGCCCAAGAGTTTGAGGTTGCTGTGAGCTGTGATGTCACAGCACTCTACTGAAGGCGACATAGTGAGACTCTGTCTCAAAAAAAAAAGAAAGAAAGAAAAACAGAATAGTTGAAGGAAGAAACTACATGGCTGTCACTCCCCTAGCAACACATCTTTTTGAGTTAATTTTACATTAGAGAATTTTCAGGATATAGCTAATCTTTTTTTTTTTTTAAGACAGAGTCTCATTTTATCACCCTTGATAGAATGCTGTGACATCATAGCTCACAGCAACCTCAAACTCCTGGGCTCAAGTGATTCTCTTGCCTCAGCTTTACAAGTAGCTGGGACTACAGGCACCCGCTACAACACATGGCTGTTTTTAGAGACTCTCGGGTCTCTCTCTGGCTCAGGCTGGTCTCAAACTTGTGAGCTCAGGCAATCCACCTGCTTCAGCCTCCCAAGTGCTGGGATTACAGGCGTGAGCCACCTCGCCCAGTCAGGATGTAGCTCATCTTAATATTGTGAACACATGAAAAATATAATGGCCCATATTTCATCCCACTTCCTTAGTGATAACTGTTAGAAGTCCCTGCCAAATAAAAAGGCCCAGGCCTGTAGCAGACAGTGTGTATGAAGATAATTACTTGTGCTTTTCATGCAGGCAGACTCAGAAAATAAAGAGGAAGTTAGTCCTCTAGGCTCAAAAGCTCCCATCTGGATTCCTGATACCAGAGCCACAATGTGTATGATCTGCACAAGTGAATTTACCCTGACCTGGAGACGACATCACTGCCGAGCCTGCGGAAAGGTTGGCTGGGATAACACCCATCTCCATTGTGATTGTCCCCTCGTGAACCACTGTAGTTAAAAACAACAACAAAAGAATAGTGGTGGAAAACATGGATGGTATTTTCTCTAAATATTCAGGGATGGAGGGAACCTTGTCAGGAAACTTCCCCCCTCCTATCCCAGAGTTACTTTAGAACAGCGGTTCTCAATCTGTGGGTTGTGACCCCTTTGTAACAATGAAAATACACTGCGGCATTAGGAAGGTTGAGAACCACTGCATTAGAATGTCAGTAATAGATAAACTTTCATTCAAAAACAAAAACTCACAAATCCACAATTAAATAGACCCTCACATTTACAGCTAATTGGGGCCTTTCAGTGTTGAAGTTATCCCTGGTTATATTTCTAACCCTTCAAGACATATTAGTAGAGTGAGCATAGTCACAGTGACATCAGAGAGTTCCTATAAAGATAAATAAAGGAAGTGCTGTTCAGAGAGATTTGGTACAGAGCTGGACACTTGGCAGAGTAGAGAAGTGGTTGTTGCTACAGCAATGATAATGATTATGATGACCATGGTGATGGTGATCAGAACACCTAACAGGATCTGTTGTACGCCAGGCACTAGCCTAAGCATTTTGGACATATTAACTTCTTTATTATTTTATCTAGTAAGTGCTCAGTAATAATCTGTGGCCTCTTCATCTTTGAAATGTGGTACTGTGTGTTAGATCATTACATGCCCGAACTCCACTGAGTTACTACCAAGATTAAGTGAGATTAAGTGACTCCGAACTTGTTTTGAAAAGTGAATGGTATTATAAATTGTAGCATATTTTATGGTTTGGAAACGGAAGTGTTTCTAATAAAATAATCCCAATATGTTTTATCAGATTGTATGCCAAGCTTGTTCATCAAATAAGTATGGCTTAGATTACCTGAAAAATCAACCAGCAAGAGTATGTGAACATTGTTTTGAAGAACTGCAGAAAATAGGTAATTATATAAGAAGTAAAGATTTAACCAGAAATTTCTTTATTCCCCAGGTGCTTTTAAATGACCTTCCAAAAGAATTATCTTCAGTACCTTAGCAACTAACATGATTGTTGATGCTTATCTCAAAACTTGTACTGAGCTTTCTTAACTCCCATTTTGTGGTAATTCCAAGAGAAGTTGAATTAGAATTTGTTTTTAATCTGCCAAAAAGTTTTTGCTAGGTAAACTAATTGTAGAAATGTAATTACAGTGTAAAATGCTTAACACAGTTAATAGGGAAATTTAATTTTCCAGTAATTTGGGGTGGTGCCCGTGGCTCAAAGGAATAGGACACTGTTCCCATAGACTGGAGGCGGTGGGTTCAAACCCAGCCCAGGCCAAAAACTGCAAAACATATATATGTGTGTGTATATATATATATATATATATATTTTTTTTTTTTTTCCCCCAGTAATTTTGAAGTTTCTAGTTTCACACAACACTATGCTTATTGCAAATCCTTTGTAACTATCTGTAGAGTAGTTCTCTATGGAAATACACTAGTGGCACCTTGTTATCCTAATTCGAGTCACTTGAACTCTTTTAGTGATTTATTTATTTATTATTTTTTTTTTTTAGTGATTTATTTTTATTTTTGTTGTTTTGAGGGGGCTTATTTTGAGACAGAGTTTCACTTTGTCACTGCCATGGCATTTTTTTTTTTCGAGAGAGAGTCTCAAGCTGTCACCCTGGATAGAGTGCCATGGCATCACAGCTCACAGCAACCTCCAACTCCTGGGCTCAAGCGAGTCTCTTGCCTCTGCCTCCCAAGTAGCTGGGACTACAGGCACCCGCCACAATGCCTGGCCATTTTTTGGTTTCAGCTGTCATTGTTGTTTGGCGGGCCTGGGCTGGATTTGAACCCGTCAGCTCAGGTGTATGTGGCTGGTGCCTTAGCCACTTGAGCCACAGGCACCAAGCCTGCCATGGCATTTTAGCGCTTGCCTTAGCCTCCCAAGTAGCTGGGACTACAGGCAGCTGCCACAAAGCCCGGCTATTTTTAAAGACAGGATCTCCCTCTTGCTCAGACTGGTCTCGAACTTCTAAGGTCAGGCAGTCTACCCACCTTGGTCTCCAAGAGTGCTCAGATTACAGACATGAGCCAACACACCCGTCCCTTTTAGTGAGATTTTATTGTATGTCTGAATGTGTAGTTATTTTTTTATTTATTTATTTTTTTGGAGACTCACTGAGCTACGGGCGCCGAGCCCTGGCTATTTTTGTTGTTGTTGCAGTTGTCATTGTTGTTTAGCAGGCCCAGGCTGGGTTCAAACCCGCCTGCCTGGGTGTGTGTGGCCAGTGCCCTAACCACTGAGCTGCGGGCGCTGAGCCTGAATGTGCAGCTTTTTGACCAAATACAAAACAATCCTTCACATCTGCCTCCTCATTATGTGCAAGTGTGCTACAGTTAAAAGCGAATGTACCTCACTTCTATATATTGGGAAGGGATTTTTGGTTAAGTTACTGAAACCTACAGTCTAAATTATCAAAAATTTATACTTCATTGCCCAGAAGGACAGTTCTTCATTAGCAAAGAGGAATATCTAAGCGAATAAAACTAAATGACAAGTTATTTCAGAATTCATATACATGTATATTTATAGATTAATGGTTTATTATTGTTTGTATACATTTTTCAAGATGTCCCATCCATCTATTCCTTTATGTTCCTTCCTTTGTTCCTGGGTATACCATATGCACATACAAGCTGCAGACATTTAAAATTTATTTTTGAATACTCCTCCCCCATTACCTACAGCCATTTGGTTAGTAAATCTTTTTCCATATCAGCCCTAATAAGGCCTTTGTCCTGACTATTAATAATTTCCAAACAGGTTTTCCTACTTGTAAATCCCTCTTCCTGATGACTGATGGGTTTATATTTCTATATTTAATCTGTTATGTTACTCCCCAGTCTAAAAAGCAGGAACAACAGACCAGGTTCCTGAGAACCAGTCTCGTTTTTCCAGCCTCGTTATTCTCCAAATAGATGATCTAATTTCATATCTTCCGGCCTTTGCTCATGTCAACCTCCTTGTATATAGTTCTTTCTCCTCTTTTTATTAACCTGTAAAATTCTTACTTCTGCCTTAGTGGTCAACTTAAACATCTTACTCTTTCCCCTACTTTCCCCGAAACCTCTGCAGTTAGAATTACTTCCTTCCTTTTCTGTGTCCTTCAGCCCCTTTTCTAGTACTCTATGCATTATAACATTGTATTATTAGATAGACACTGAACAACACTAGGGTTTGTTTGGGGTTTCTTTAAGTCAGTAGAGAAGGTTTTTGTTTTTTTTTAACTAAAAGTTGGTAGTATATTCACATGTTTCAGAATTCTAAAGGCACAAAAAGCAATCCTTTCACATAGTTTAAGGTTCCAAAAGTATAAAATCATTTTTAAAAGGGGGAAAACCTTATTTCCACTCACCTCTTAGTGAGCCATCTTCATTTCCTGGGAGCCATCAGTGCCATCGGTTTCTTGAATGTGTTTCCATGGATATTTTATGCAACAACATTTGTTGATTTAAATTAAATTGAATTGCAGAGTGCTTACCATTGGCTACATAAGTGTACCTGATTTGTTTTAGATCACCAGCACTCCCCTAAGATTGGATCTCCTGGAAATCATAAATCTCCCTCAAGTGCTTTATCTTCAGTCTTACACAGTATTCCATCAGGGAGGAAACAGAAAAAAATCCCAGCTGCTCTCAAAGAAGTAAGTAACTTGCAATGTGTTAGAAGCTGAATTACTCATATGCATATAATACACTGTTTTCCTTTCGTGGAGGAAGATACCATTCCCAGTGCTGGTAAGTCACAAATTTTAATGCTGAGGATGGATGTGGATGTTGCTTCACAATCTTGCTTGGTCTCCCTTCTGACCTGAGCCATTTAGAAAATGTCTATTGAAAAGTGTAGCAAACATTTAATGGCAGCAATAGAAAGTAAGAATAAGTTGGACACACATGAGTTTTTAATTGTCTTTTTTTTTTTTTTTGTAGAGACAGAGTCTCACTTTATCGCCCTCGGTGGAGTACCGTGGCTCACAGCAACCTCCAACTCCTGGGCTTAGGCGATTCTCTTGCCTCAGCCTCCTGAGTAGCTGGGACCACAGGTGCCCACCACAACGCCCAGCTATTTTTCTGTATTTGCAGTTTGGCCAAGCCCGGGTTTGAACCCGCCAACTTCGGTATATGGGGCTGGCGCCCTACTTGATGAGCCACAGGCACCGCCCCACACATAAGGTTTTTTTTTTTAATTTTTTTAATTTTATTTTGTTTGTATACTTTTTTTTTTTTTTTTGAGACAGAGCCTCCACCTGTCACCCTGGATAGAGTGCCGTTGTATCACAGCTCACAGCAACCTCCAATTCCTGGGCTCAAACAAGTCTCTTGCCTCCACCTCCCAAGTACCTGGGACTACAGGCGCCCCCCACAACGCCCAGCCAGGTTGCAGCCGTCTTTGTTATTTGGCAGGCCCCAGCTGGATTCGAACCCGCCAGCTCAGGTGTACGTGGCTGGCACCTTAGCCCGTTGAGCCACAGGCGCCGAGCCCCACACATGAGTTTTTAAAATTACTTTGAGGCAGCCCCTTCCCAGAGGGAAGAAGCCATGCCTTCCGGGCATTCTGTTAGTCTTTGTTGATTAATACAGTCTGTTAGGCATTGGTTAGTTAGATAGAGGTGGCATCATTGATAGTAGGTTGTCTTTCCTTTAAATGTAAAAGAAAATTTTAAACAGTTATAATAGCCTGCATGTTTAGACTTGCTAATGGCATAATTTAGAGTCATTATTGATACCCCATTGCACTGTCTCAGTTTTTTGTTTTGTTTGTTTTTCTTAAGATTCGGGGTATCACTCTGTCACAGTGGGTTGAGTACTATGGTGTCATAGCTCATAGCAACCTCAAACTCTTGGGCTGAAGCAAGCCTCTTACCTCAGCCTCCCAAGTAGCTGGGACTACAGATGTCCCACAGCTCCTGGCTATTTTTTCTATTTTTAGTAGAGGTGGGGTCAGATTATCCACCCACCTCAGCCTCCCAGAGTGCTAGGATTACAGGCGTATATAGCAGTCCATATAGTGTGTGGCAAGGAGGAGTGAAAGTTATAAGAAACACCTATATGGGTCCGTAATGTAACACCTTGGTGAAAAGGGCATGGGGAGGAATTTGGCTTTCCTAACAAACATGAGAGCTCTCGCGATGAGAGCATCAGTGATTGTCAGTCTCTCCACCTGTGGCGTTAAGAGCCACGGGAGTGTGTCTGTAAGAGGCTGGAGGAGCAGGCAGTCAGGAGCGCACATTCCCTCACAGGCCCACTCACTCTGACTCTATCACTTCTCCTGCCTGCAGGACGCCGGCACCGGGTCTCTCTCTACGAAAGATTGCTAAGATGTATTCTTCTTACTAAGACTGTTTTACTCCCTCAAACACTGTCTTTCTCTCTCTCTCTCTCCCTTCTGCTAAAGCAAAAAGTCCTCAGGCACCTAAGAGCAATTGTTCCCGAGCAAGAGGGCACAGTGGTCTGCTTCTAGAACCTAAATAAACTGGGGACTGGAGACCTGACCAGTCCCGGGCCCCTGATCAGTGGCGACCATGAAGGGACCCGGATTGGCATGAGCCACCATACCTGGCACAGTTCCTCAAATTTAAGTAAGAAAGCATCATCCGTCAGCAAACATTAAAAAGCAGACAGCATGGCGATTCTGGCCACTCCATTTAGATTAGTTTATCAACTAGTTCCACCTGTGCTGGTGTTTTTTGTTTTTTGTTTTGAGACAGAGTCTCACCCTTGGTAGTGTGTCATAGCATCATAGTTCATAGCAACCTCAAACTCTTGGGCTGAAATGATCTCTTGCCTCAGTCTCCCTGGTACTTGGGACTACAGGCACCTGCCACAACACCTGGCTATTTTTGGAGATGGGGTCTTGCTCTTTCTCAGGCTAGTCTCAAATTCCTGAGCTCAGGCATTCCACCTGCCTTAGCCTCTTAGAGTGCTAGGATTATAGGCACAAGCCACCATGCCCTATCCCACCTGTGCAAGTTTTATGGCCAGCAGAGTAGGGTTTTTAATTTAGGGTTTTAGGGTTTTTAATTGCTTGGTTACTGTGGAGATGTTCTATCAGGGAAGCAGAACAACTCTAAAATTTTGACCTCATGGCTCAGCGCTTGTAGCACAGTGGTTACAGTACCAGCCACATACACCAAAGCTGGTGGGTTCGAACCTGGCCAGAGCCAGCTAAACAATGACAACTGTAAGAAAAAAATAGCTGGGGATTGTGGCAGGTGCCTATGGTCCCAGCTGAGTCAAGAGAATTGCTTAAGCCCAGGAGTTTGAGGTTGCTGTGAGTTGTGGCGTCACAACTGTCTACTGAGGGCAACATCGAGAGACTCTCAAAAAAAATAAGATAAAATAAAAATTTGACCTCTTATATTCCCAGTGATTTAAAGCCAATTTCATGAAATAATAACAATAGTGCTTAAAATTCTAATTGATGGGTTTTTTGTTTTTGTTTAGAGACAGAGTCTCACTTTGTTGCCCTCGACTGTGGCATCACAGCTCACAGCAACCTCCAGCTCTTGGGCTTAGGTGATTCTCTTGCCTCAGCCTCTCGAGTAGCTGGGACTACAGGTGCCCGCCACAACACCCGGCTATTTTTTGTTGCAATTTGGCCAGGGCTGATTCGAACCCACCACCCTTGGTATATGGGGCCCGCGCCCTACTTACTGAGCCATGGGCACTGCCCCCTAATTGATGAGTTTTATATGAGACTGGTTGAGCCAATTTAGCGAGTACCTATGTACTATCTCTTCCATCCCTCAATTCCTGAATCTAAGTCTGCATTCATACTTTTTTTTTTTTGAGACAGTCTCACTATGTAGCCCTCAGTAGAGCGCTGTGGCGTCACAGCTTATAACAATCTCAAACTCTAGGGCTTAAGTGATTCTCTTGCCTCTGCCTCCCGAGTAGCTGGGACTACAGGCGCCCTCCACAACACTGAGCTATTTTTTGATTGGAGTTGTCAGTGTTGTTTAGCAGGCCTGTGCTGGACTCAAACCCGCTAGCCCTGGTATATGTGGTTGGCGCCCTCTTCACTGAGATACAGGCGCTGAGCCCTGTATTCATACTGTTGAGGTTTTTTTTTTTTTGAGACAGAGCCTCAAGCTGTCACCCTGGATAGAGTGCTGTGGCATCACAGCTCACAGCAACCTCCAATTCCTGGGCTCAAGTGAGTCTCTGGCCTCCGCCTCCCAAGTAGCTGGGACTACAGGCGCCC